>CM076576.1:906602697-906781436 GCA_034641835.2 Pinus albicaulis | reverse complement strand
GGTTTGAATTTTATTAAAGTTAGATAATAAATCGTTTCTTAAGAACTGTATAAATGGAAAACAATCAAATACAAATGAATGTTTTCTTTTTATTCATATTTGATCATTTCAATATATTTCATTCAATTTTTTTGGAAACAGTTGTCAAGTTGAAGATTTTGGATTTATACTATAAAAATATGATTAATCATTTTTACTGTGATATTTTTTGGAAAATAAATTGAATTATAGAGATTTTCCTAATTTTAAGTAGTTTAAGTAAAATTAACACTTTATAGACAACACAATTAAAATAATGTAATATGAATAAGTATCATATGAAATAAATTATGGTATTTTTGGTATGTGATATTAACAAATCATGATATTGACCCATGGTATTATAACAAAACCTATTTATAAATTAAGAATATTCATGATAAAATTAGGGTGAATATCTATGATTGATAATCTGTTACATATTTTTTAGAAATATATATATATATATATATATATATATATATATATATATATATATATATATATATATATAAGCATAATCATATAAATGAAATGACTAATAAATATACATAAACATTAAATCACAAAAATCAAATACTTCATTATATATTTCACATTGCTAAAATTGAAAAAAATCATAAAAACTAATTAAATTAGAAACTTTTTTTCTAAAATTATTAAGACTTGTTGAAGAGTTTTTTTATTTATTATTTTTATTATTATTATCATATCATTATCATTCCATCCAAACAAATTTAACTTAAAATTTTATTTAACTAGCAAACTTTTTCAGAAATTTTGGTTATGGCTTATTTTTTATTTCTCAAATTTCTATTTTTGTTGTTTAAACTACAACATTCTGAAAATTTCTTAAAAACTTTCTAATAGTAAAAAAATTTACAACTAAAATTTGGGAAACTTAATTTAGAATTTTGTTTAACCAGTAAATTTTTTTGCTTTTTCCAGAGATTTTGGCTATGGCTAATTTCTTATTTCTCAAATTTCTATTTTTGTTATTTAAACTACAACATTCTGAAAATTTCTTAAAACTTTCTAATAGTAAAAAATTTACAACTAAAATTTGGGATTCAGCAATTTTGACCGAAAATATGCGAAAAAAATTCTGCTTTTTTGCTTTACACACTTTTTCTTTGACATGTTTTACAAAACACAGAAACAGGAATTACTTTTTATCAACATTCCATACTCACTTATCCAAACAATGTAAAAAACCAGAGCTTGGTTTCTCATTCTTATCCATTTCCTTCCAAAGATTTCTAATTTCAGTAAGTTGTGAAAAATCCAAGCAGCGAAATTTAATGGACATAATTGTTCTATAAATCATCGTCTTCGCTTATAAAATTCTATAGTGACAGCGAGATTGCCCAAGAGAAATTCAAAATAATATGTGAAGGTTGCTGAATTCCCAAATCGTTATCGAGACTGCAATTAACTACTACCCCAAAAAAATAGTTGGAATACCAAGCAGCCACTGGTTAATAATGGCCGCATGGAGAGATCTATTGCATCTTGTTACATTTGCGGTTCTTCTATGTTTGTGCGCTGCAGGTGAAAGTCTCGTTCTCAAATTTAATTATCTTCATGGTTTGTCTTGTCTTGGCAATGATGGCCAGTTAGGTTTAGGTTTAGGGTTAGGTTTAGGTTTACCAGTAATAAAATTTCCAGACTATTTTGTTATGTAATTGTCTTTTTGTTTATTAATTTTCTTGAATTTAATGAAATCCGAGGGAAAAACAGATCCGCCCATGGCTTATAAGACACTGACAGTGGTGAACAGTTGCAATTTCTCTGTGTGGCCTGCGACTTCGACTGTGGGTGAAACTACTCTTCCTCCACCTCAGATGGCAGAAGTACCAGCTGGGCAGACACATTCATGGCAGGTGGATCCATTCTGGTCCGGATCCCTTTGGGGGAGGACTGGTTGTGTGTTCGATTCCCAGGGGGTGGGAAGCTGCGATACCGGTGACTGTGGAGGAAATCTGCAGTGCAATAATGAAACTGGAAATATAGCCGCAATCACAAAAGTGGCTTTCGAGCTTCTGGGCGGAAACGCGAAGCCGGACTCGTTTGACCTTACGCTGGAGAGTGGTTACTGTCTTCCAATGTCCGTGGTTCCAGGCGTGGGTATCAGCCCCCCCTGCAACTCCATGGCGTGCACAGTCGACGCGAGTGTTGTGTGTCCGAAAGAATTGCAGGTGAAGAAGAATGGGAGTGTGGTTACTGCGTGCAACGGTAGTTTCGATGGAACTGTGCCCAACCCGCCTTCCTATGGCCAGGCATTTCAGAAGGCGTGTCCTAATGCCTTCCCCTTCCAAAGCGGCAGCATATGCCCCACAGAAACAGCATCTTACACCATAAACTTGTGCCCTCCTTCCTCTTAAAATTATGATTTGATATCTATTTTTGAATAATTGTAATAAAAGTTGTAAGCATAGTTTTAATGATTTAACTTATATAAGATAATTCTAATAACGCAACCATGTTATATTTTTGTGTCCTAATGTTGTATTATTTTCTCCGTTTTAAAATGTAATTTGTTATTTGATATCATTTTCTATTTATTTATTTTGTTAATTGATATTATTTTTTATTAATGTAATTTTATTATTATATATATTGTATTTTTATTGTATAGTAAAAATAAAGTTTGATTTTCAATTATTTTTCAAAATTGTATATAGATTTTCTAAAATTTTGCAAATAAAAAGATGAATTTCTTTTTTAAGTTTGGTAGTATCTTTCATTTTTTTCATTTTCTTTTTTTTCAATTCCATCTTTATCATCATATCCAGATACATCACCCCAAAAAGAGAATTGAACTTGTGATGAATACTATAAGAGACTACCTCGTCACCATTTAACTAAAACTCCACAAACAAAAAATTAAATTAAATTAAATAAAATATTTTAAAAATTGAAAATAAATTTTTTAATTTAAATTTAAATTTTTTTATTGCGTCATATAAATGAAAAATGAAATAATTAATTATATAAAATTATAAATGAACTTTATTAACAAAAATATTTAAAAAAAACTCTATATACTATCAAATATTATAAAAATACATACATCAAAAATCAATATTTTTGAAAAATTGATTTCTATAAAAGTGTGATTAATTGTTTTTTATTTTATTAAATTAAAATAAGAAATAAATAAATTATATCTCACCAAAATGTCATAACTGTACACATCAAATCTCAATACTTTTTAAAATTTGATTATATAAAGTTGTCATTAATGGTCCTCCCTTTTATTCAAATTTTAACTAGATCGATATGATAGTTGCGCTTATCTAACTCCCATCATTTTCTTTAATTTTTAGAAGCATGTGTTAAATTAGAGACATAAAAGGGTATTTACTCTATTGTTTCGTTCAATATGGATTGTGGTAACTCTTATTGGTTTATTTTGTACTCATTGTAATGTTAAGTTTAACTTTATACGAGAATATGAAGTGGGTTTGGTACAAATAATTGTAGGTTTAATTTTTAAATATTTTTATTAAAATATTAGTATAATATGTGAAGATAAAGTTAATTAAAATAGTTGTTTTGATAAATTTTATATATTTAAATATTTTTAATTTCATTTTATTATTATTTTGAATTTTGTTAAAATATTAAAAAATAAGTTTTTAAAAAAAATATAAGATGGGTTTGGGTTATATATATAAGAAAGTATTTTTTGTCTATGAGATTAAAAATAGCCTATGCTATAGATTGCTTCTCTATTGGGTTTTGTATTGGGCCCTTTTCCTATGGAGTTTACAATAAACGCTCTCAGCTTATCCACAAACTCTTAGCTAAATAGATAATCCCAAGAGCTAGTTACTAGAATACCTGCATAATTTTCCCTGCTATCTAAAATGAAGACCTCACATTCTAAAATGAAATGTTTTTATGTTTCCACTTTTCCAGAAGAGCAAAAAATACATACTCTTTCCTCCCACATTTCTTTTGGCCTTTTCCAGCAAGCCCAAATTACTATTTAATTGGGCAATAAGAATTTTAGACTCCAAGAAATATTGGCCCCTATGTATGTTTTTTGCTAATGATTATGAGTGGGTTTAAACTCTTCAATGTAGTACTAATTTCTCCCTAGCTCTTTCTCCCAAGTACGTTTGTGGAACTTATCCATAACGAAAAAAAATATCTCTTTACTATTTGTAGGACACATGCTCAAGTAAATAACCCATTTACTAAAGGATTTGTTATTTTTCTTATAGTCTTCTTTCTTTTGCAGAATTTGTAATTAAACACAACCTTAGGCCATCTACCCTCTTCCATTTGCTCAATTTTTTCAAATACCATATGACTCCACCATAGCAATTTCTTCAATAGGAGCAGTCCATGTTTCACTTAAAAGATAACATAAGGAACTACACTTTTAATTTTGAATTTGTTTCTGATCAAAAGCTTCTAAATTTTCTCAATTTGTTTTGAGCGCATCTAGGAATTTTGAATTTGTTTGTAATCAAAGGCTTCTAAATTTTCTCAATTTGTTTTTAGTGCATCTCGGTTGTGTTGCTAGTCCACAGGTCACAACCTTAGAGAATCATCGAAATCACTTGAATCATCTGTCTCTCTACAGTTCTTTTGAAGAGCATAAAATGAGTTCAAACTCCCCAAATTTCTTTTCTTTCTACAACCATCCCAAACTTAAATTTATGTTGAAGTCAATTATGAGGTATTTGTAGTGTGCAACATCTTTCAGAATGTTTCTTTTAAAGTATAATTTATGTTGATTATGCTTTTTTTTGTTAGAGAAAACCACTACTTTCCTTTTTCTAATATTGACTTGCATCCCCACCCTTAAATGCCCCCCACCCACTTGTCCAAGTGATTGGACACCTCGAGTGATAATTTCAATACATTTCATTCCAAAATTATGGAAACGGTTGTTAGGTTCAAGATTTTGGGTTTATACCATCAAAAACATGATTAAGCACTTTTACTGTGATATTTATTGGAAAGAAAAACTTGAGACAACTCATAGACAACACTATTAAAAAAATGTAATATGAATAAGTGTAATATGAATAAGTGTCATATGAAATGAGTTATAGTTTTTTTGGCATGTGATATTAATAAATCATGATATTGACCCATGGTATTGTAACAATACTTATTTATAAATTAAGAATATCCATGATAAAATTGGGGTGAATATCTATGATTAATAATCTATTACATGTTTTTTTGAAATATATATATGTTTAACTTATATATAAGCATAATTATATAATAAATGAAATGACTAATAAACATTAATCCATAACAAAAATCAAAATACTTCATTATATATTTCACATTGTTAAAATTGAAAAAAAAATCATAAAAACTAATTAAATTAATTTCTTTTTTTAAATTGTTAAAATTTTTTGGAAAAAAAAATATTTATGATTTTTATTATTATCATCATCATCATTCCATCTAAACAAACTTAGAATTGGAAAATTTTCTAAACTTCATTTGTTGACTAACTATTTGAATTTTTAACTTTTCCTAACTATAAAAGTGGAAAAAGTTAAAAAGTTTAGTAAGTTTTTTTTTAACTAGTAATCTTTTTAGCTTTTTCTAACTCTATTTTGCTAAAATGACTAAATTTTGGTTATGGCTATTTTTTTATTTGACAAAAAGTTATTTTTGTTGTTTAAACTACAGCAATCTAAAAATTTCTTAGAGCATTGTAAAAAGATTACAACTAAAACTTATGATTCCAATAAAATACTGTTAAGCAATTTTGACAGAAAATATGTCAAAAAAATCTCAATAAAAAACTTACCTATTCTTTCAAAAGTTTCCTTTTACATTTGCATTGCTTTTGCTAGTTGCAGGTTAACTTCTTTCTATTCCATGGATTTTGAAAACACAGAAACCGGAAACAATTTTATCAACGTTCCATACCCACTTATGCACACAATGAAAAAACCCAGAGCTTGGTTTCTCATTCTTATCCATTTCCTTCCAAACATTTCTAATTTCAGTAAGTTGTGAAAAATCCAGGCCGCGAAATTTAATGGACATAATTGTTCTGTAAATCGTCGTCTTCGAATATAAAATTCTCTTGTGACATCGAGATTGCTCAAGAGAAATTCAGAATAATATGTGAATCTTTTGTTGCTGAATTTAAGAAACGTTATCGATCACACTGTAATTAATTAATGCCCCAAAAAAATAATTGGGAGACGAAGCAGCCACCAGTTAATAATGGCCGCATGGAGAGATCTATTGCTTCTTGTTACATTTGCGGCTCTTCTGTGTCTGTGTACCGCAGGTAAAAGTACCATCTTCAAATTTAATTATCTTCATGTTTTTGTCTGTCTTGGCAATGATGGCCAGTTAGGTTTAGGGTTAGGTTTAGGTTTAGGTTTATCAGTAATAAAATTTTCCAAACAATCGCATTTAAAGACTATTTTGTTATATAATTATCTTTTTGGCTATTAATTTTCTTGAATGTAATGAAATCCGAGGGAAAAACGGATCCGCCAATGGCTTACAAGACACTGACAGTGGTGAACAGTTGCAATTTCTCTGTGTGGCCTGCGACTGCGACTGTGGGTAAAACTCCTCTTCCTCCTCAGATGGCAGAAGTACCAGCGGGGCAGACACATTCATGGCAGGTAGATCCATTCTGGTCCGGGTCCATTTGGGGGAGGACTGGTTGTGTGTTCGATTCCCAGGGGGTGGGAAGCTGCGACACCGTTCACTGTGGAGGAAATCTGCAATGCAATAATGAAACTGGAAATATAGCTGCAATCACAAAAGTGGCCTTCGAACTTCTGGGCGGAAATGCGAAGCCGGACTCGTTTGACCTTACGCTGGAGAGTGGTTACTGTCTTCCAATGTCGGTGGTTCCAGCCGTGGGTATCAGCCCCCTGCAACTCCATGGCGTGCACAGCCGACGCGAGTGTTGTGTGTCCGAAAGAATTGCAGGTGAAGAAGAATGGGAGTGTGGTTACTGCGTACAACGGTAGTTTCGATGGAACTGTGCCCTATCCGCCCTCCTATTGCCAGGCATTTCAGAAGGCGTGTCCTAATGCCTTCCCCTTCCAAAGTGTCCTAATGCCCCACGGAAACAGCGTCTTCCACCATCAACTTCTGCTTTTTAATTCACTGAGGATCAAATCTCAGTGAAGACATACGCCTGTTGCGTCTTGGCTAGAAGAGTAGGTGACCCTATAGCGGACGTCTCGGTTCTTGTTAAGGCATAAGTTAATTGCTATTGTGTGCAGCTTGCAGGCTGTTGCACCTAGCCTAGGTTTATAGTGGCAGCCAATTGGATTTGAACCCCGGCCTTGCTCAGGCAACTCTCACCAGTTGCCGATTGTCCTAAATCTAAAAAACAAAAGTTCTGCCCTCTTAAAATTATGATTTATATATTTATTTTTATATCAGTCTAGACTCTGATTTATTGAGTTTTGAGAGGAATCAAATTTCAAAGAAATTTTTCTGTAAGTTTTATATTCAAAAACAAGGTTTGTATTTCTAGAGATTTGATCTTTCTCAACACTTAAAGTTAAATTAAAATAGACTTAAACTCATTTAAATATTTTTTAGTTTTTTTTTTGAATTCAAATATACTTACACTTGAAAGTCATATTGGATTGTAAAATAAACCTCTAAATGCAATAATTATTATAAAAATTGTTAGAATAGTTTTAATCACTTCATTAAATAAAATAATTCTAATAACACACATAGTGTTGTATTATTTTCTCGCTTTTAAAATGTAATTTTCTATTTGATATCATTTTGTATTAATTTAATTTGTTAATTGCTATTATTTTCTATTACTGTAATTTGTTATTTGATATTTTATTATGATACATATTGTAATTTTTATTTTTATTTTTGTCAAAAAAGTTTGATTTTCAATTATTTTTCAAAATTTTATAAAGATTTTATAACATTCATTAAAAATTTGGAATAAATAAATACTAAATTGAATATGTTAAAAATAAAAAATAATATTTTAAATTTGAATTTGAATTTTTTTATTGGTTTATATAAATTGAATGGCTAATTTTATAGAGTTATAAATAGAATTTATAAGAAATAAAATTTCTAAAAAAATTTTAAAAAAAATCTATATACCATCAAATATCATAAAAGTACATACATCAAATTTCAATATTTTTGAAAAATAATTTCTATATAAGTGTGTCATTAATTCATCTCTGTTTTATTAAAACCAAAATAAAAAATTCTATGTCCCACCTAATGTCATAGCTGTACACATCAAATCTCAATATTTTTGAAATTTTGATTTTTTTTCAAGAGGAAAAAACGTTTGGTCTAGATTATGTACCAGCACAAGTTCAAAAAATTTCAGAGATGTTCACATTCAGTTCTGAGACCACAAAGTATACGGTATACCACAAAATTTTAATCAAGGTTTTTCATCTATTCTAGAAAGCACAACAAAATCTTCTGAAGTCATGTGACAAAAATGACGGTTATCCAACGCCATTATATATACATCATTTGCAATAGTTTTTTTCCTTCATCCAAGTGCCATTCTTCCATAGGTCTCCTATCATCGGTCCACTCCCAACGAGCATAGAAAAACCAGTCTCCAGATAAACAAAAATCCAAAAATGTTTAAGTGTTCAGAAATTCAGTCATAAAGAAGATACCAGATCCATTGGAACCTTCACATCTATGTGCATGACTTGTATCACAGTTATCGGAGGTCTACAAGTCAATGTTTGTGCCTATTGTCAAAAGAATTTTACAATACCTTTTTCCCCACAACCCGAGGCATCCATAAGTTCATAATGCATCTCGCCAAATGTCCCCATCAGAGCCTTCTTGGATAATTTGTCTATTGTTTCATTCTTCTCCCTATAAATATGTGTGAAAGAGATGATGGAGAAGGATCTATGCAGGTCATTAATCCTATCCATCCAAGTGGATAGGATGTCTGGGTGCTAGAGTGTTCTGGTTATTCAGGTGATCAATAAGAACCGGAGTGTTCCCAAATATCGAGAGCTTATCGATATAAATTTGCTTAGTGAACCACAATAGACCCCATAAGGCCAGCATATCTACCCTTGTATTAGTCCTATGTCTATCAAACTAGTGTATTTTGTAGTAACACTGTGGAATAATCATGAACCAAGCACCACACCCGCATCTCATACTCTATGCCGCCCCCGTCAAAGAAACCAACTAAATAATAAATTTCAAAGAGTCTCATTCTAAGTGAAAGACCACTTAAAAGTCTATGATGAATCCTCAAATCACCCCAAGTATATATGATTTATGTAACAACCCCATGGATGTGCACTTTTGTTCTTGAAATAACCACTTATCCCTGAAATTCTTACCTCTCTGAAATTCTATATAAATATATAGCTAATTTCCCTCCCTTTTATTTAAATTTTAACTAATCGATTTGATAGTTGCACCCATCTAACTCCCATCATTTTCTTTAATTTCTTTTAAAGCATATGTTAAATAAGACAAAGGGTGTTTACTCTATTCTCCCGTTGCCATCTATGTGATTCTATATGGATTGTGGTATTTCTCATTGGTTTATTTTGCAATGATGATAATGTTAAATTTAACTTTAAACGAGAATATGAGGTGGGTTTGGACATCCGTGTAAAAATAATTGTATGTTTAATTTTTAAATGTTTTTATAATTTATATTTTCTAAATATTTTTATTGATATTTTAAAATATTAGTATAATATGTCAAGTAAAATTAATTAAAATAGTTGTATAAATAAAATTTATATATTTAAATATTTTTAGCTTTATTTTCTTATAATTATTTTGAATTTTGTTAGAATATTAAAAAGATGATAAATTTAAAAATATATATAATGGGTTTGGATTATATATAATATATATATATGATTTTTTAGTATTATAAATTTAATATTTATTTTAAAATGGCATATTGTCATTTTAAGGTGCTATAAATGTTATAGGAATATTTTTTTGATTAAAAATAAAATATATAAATTATTTTAATCAAAATTTTTTGATTAAAAATAGAATATATAAATTATTTTAATCAAAGGTATAGAGTTTTTATTTTTTATCATTAATTATAAATATTTTAAAAATAATAATATTAAAAACGAAAATGAAAATAAAAACAACACTTCATATCCTCAAGGGTAAATTAAAAGACAGTGTTTTTTCGCTCACGCTCTGCAATCGCGGCCGCCCTCTGCTGCCTGCTCTTCTGCATTCAGCCGCACCCATGGCCCCTCTGAAGTCCTCCTCGAAGGTGACCTCTCCCCCGGGTCAGGCCCAATCCTTCTCGGCTCTTATCATCTCCTTAGATCCTCCCCGCCCTGGGCCGACGATCTCGAAATTTTTTAATAATCTCGATGGTATTAGGGAGGTCTCTCTTCCTCTGACTATTCCACGCATGGCTGCCCTTTCTCTAGCTGAGAAGGGTCTCATAGGTCAATTTACTGGGTTATGGCCTTCTCCGAAGACTGTTCAAAAATGGTTTGAGCGTAACTGGTCAGACAAGATCAATGGAAAAATCTCTATTTGTTTCTGCGGTAGAGGCTATTTCACCTTTCACTTCGAAACGAAAGAGGACAAGGATTTGATTTTCAGGAACGATCCTTACTTCATGGACACCAGAGGACTCTATCTCAATAAATAGACACCGGACTTTGACCCTGAACTTGATGTGCCAAACGTCGTCCCAGTGTGGGTGCATCTTCCTCACCTCCCTTTTCATTGTTGGGGGGTGACTATGTTCGTGCGATCGAAAATGTTATTGGCAAGTTCATTGATTGGAGCGAACCAAAATGCAACATGCAAGCTTGTGCCAAGATTTGCGTCGAAGTGGATCTGGGTAAAGGGCTCCGTGAAGCGATCAAGCTAAAAGTTGATAATTGGACTCACATTCAGCAGCTCGATTACGAGCAAATGCCATTTAAATGAAAGTTATGTCACGAATATGGCCATTTTTCTAATAGATTCTCTAAATTTATTGATATCGAAAGCCCGGATCCAGACACACAATGGGAAACCATAAAAAAAAGACCTCTTCCAACCCTAAAAGCACTAGAAACTCCTTGGCCCACTCTACACCCCCTCTAAAAACTCCCCCCTCCTTCCCCTCCTCTTCCTCCCCTCAGCCCTCTGACCCCTCCCAGCAACCAGTTGTTCCTCCCATCCCTCCCTCCAATGCCTCTCTTGCCTCCTCCAACCCCTTCTCCTCCCTTTCCCCCTCTAAAGATGACCCTCCCCTACTCTCTATCCCCTCTCAGCCTATCTCCCCTCATCCCTCTCCCTTTAATATTTATCCCCCCTCCTCTTCTTCAGACCCCTCCTCAACCCGAATCACTAGAAACTCTAGAAAAGAACATGGAGTCACTCTGGAAAACCTAAAGAAAACTGGGCCTGGAAGGAAGTCATCCAAGCAACACAGATATTAAACTGCCCAAAAGGATATAGCCCTTGGAGCTCAAAACCCTATTGAACATCTTAGCGCAAAATAGAAAAGACTCAGGATAAAAGGAGCAAGGAGGGAAGACAGGCTCTCGCTCTGCTTTCCTGAAATGATGAAATCCCTCTCATGGAACTGTAAGGGGTTAGGGCACCCCTCAAAAAAATCAGCCCTAAAATATCTAATGAATCAGGAAAAGCTGGATATTATTCTCCTTCAGGAAACTAAGCAGGGAGGTCTTGAGATGAAAAAAATTATAAGCAGAATGAAGAACCATGCAGGCACTCACTCAAAATCCAAGGGTGCCTCAGGTGGACTTGCTACTATTTGGAATCAAAGTGTCTAGAAGAAAAAAAGTTTACAAAAATGCAAAAATGGATCAAAGTGACTCTACAAAATATTAAAGAGAGCATTGAGATCATCATTTACAATATGTATGGACCCAACCATTATAAGGATAAAGAGATATGTTGGAATTCTCTAAAAACTGATATTGACAATGAAGACAGCAACAATATCATCATAGGAGGTGATTACAACTTAATATTGCATGAAAATGAAAAAAGGGGTGGATGCTTCAATCTGGATCCCTCTAGAGATCTGCTTGAAACCATCATTCAAGACCATGATTTAGTTGATATCACTCCAAAAAAATCGCAAATACACTTGGAGCAATCATGGGATAGGAGGGGGAACATCATGGACCATCTTGACGGATTTCTTGTGGTTGTCCCTCTCCTTTAGTTTTTTTCTATTGCCTCTACCAACATCCTCTCCTCCTCCACTTCTGACCACTACCCCATCACCCTCTCCCTTAGAGATCATCCCTCTCTCAGCCCCCTCCCTTTTAAATATAACCCTCTTTGGAATGATACTCTAGAAGCAAGAAATTTAGTGCGCAATACCTGGTTGCAGCATGTGAAGAGATCCCCCTCATTTATTTGGGAAATCAAATTAAAGAAGGTCAAAATGGCCTTAAAAGAATGGGCTAATCTGCACTACAAGGAACCGAACAAGATCAAAACTGAAATATAAGCAAAGCTGGAGGTTGTTCACAACACCATTGACTCACAAGGGACAAATCAAGAGAACTCCAATCAAGAAAAATATATCTATTTTCCATTATATAAAATCAACAAAAAAGAAGAGGAGAAGTGGAGAATAAAATCCAGAAATTTGTGGCTTCTGGCAGGTGACAAAAACACCTCCTTCTTCCACAAACAAGCTACAGTTCACAAGACAAGAAACAACATTTCCTATATCATAGACAATGAAGGTACAATTCAGACAGATCAAGAACTAATAAAAGTTGTTGCATCTATTTATCACATAGATCTGCTCATTGAAACAAAAGAGCCTGAAGACTACTCTGAAATCTTAAGGCATATGCCAAATCTAATCTCCAAGGAGATGAACAGCACTCTAAAAAAATATATAGAAGAGGCTGAAATCCAAAGCACCATATGATCCGTGCATCCCGATAGGGCTCCGGGTCCTGATGACTTCTCCATCAGCTTCTATAGGACCTATTGGGACTTAATAAAAAAGGACTTGATCAAAATTATATAGTGGGCTCAAAGAAAGAAGAAATTAGGGGGCTTTACCAATTCAACCTACCTTGCTCTTGTCCCTAAAGAAAACTGCCCTTCCTCCTTCTCAAGGTTTAGACCTATCTCTCTCTACAATTCCTCTTATAAAATTATTACCAAAATCCTTTCCATGCAGCTCAAGTCCTTCCTTCCTAGTCTCATCTCGGAAAATCAAGGAGGCTTCATCTCCCAAAGGGAAATCTCGGACTCTATCCTCCTTATTCAAGAAGATATCCTTTCTAGTATGTCTCGCAAAAAGAAAGGATTCATTATCAAACTCGATCTAGCCAATGCTTTCGATATGGTTAGACACTCCTTCCTCATATCAGTCCTCCAGAAAATGGGCTTCGACAATGACTTCATCTCCCTTATCAAATCTTGCATCTCTAGCCCTTGGATCTCCCCCCTCGTAAATGGTAGGCCAGCAACCTTCTTTCATTCCTCCCGTGGTCTTAGACAAGGCTGCCCTCTCTCTCCCTTTCTCTTTATCCTCATGGCTGAATCTTTCAGCAGGGCCTTGGATCACATGAGAAGAGTTGGCCTCATGACTGGAATTAAATTTGGCAATGGTGTCAAAAATATGAACCATTCACAATTTTCAAATGACACTCTCTTGTTGGGAAGTGCTACTTACATAATTGCCCACAGATTTAAATATCTCCTTGACAAATTCATGCTTTACTTCGGAGGGCTGATAAATTTTCAAAAAAGTTGCATTTATGGTTGGAACGCAACTAACCAAACCATACACAACATAGCACAAATTTTTGGAGCTTCTTACAAACTGAACTGGGATCACTTTAATTATTTAGGAATGCCTGTTAGCGCAGGGCCTCTAAAGTCTAAAGTCTGGAACATTACAATAGACAAAATGAAAATAAGAGTTCACCAGTGGGGTTCTTCTTGGTTAAACCTTGATGGGCGAATAATATTGGTTAAATATTCCCTCTCATCTCTGCCCTTTTATCATTTCACTCTCCTTCATGCCCCAACCAATATACATCACAAGTTCGAAGCAATATTAAGGCATTTTCTCTTGCAGGGTGGAAAAAATGAGAAGAAGAAATTTAATCTTGTTAAGTGGAGGTAATTCACACAATACTATGAAAATGGAGGGCTCGGAATCTGTTCTCCTAAGCTTTTGAATAACGAATTTGGGGGAAATATCATGTGGATATTAATCAGCGGACAGAAAGCATGGTGGAAAAGAGTTATATAATCCAAATACCTTAGCTCTCCCAGACAATAGCTTCTTTATCATGACATTCCAAACATACCCTGCTCCAGAATCTGGGGCCTTTGTAAGAAAGCCATTCGTTTCTTAATTCATAACCTCTCCAAATTCCCTCAAGGAGGAAGCAACATTAATATTGGGAAAGATAGAATTATGGGGAAAAATCCTCTCTTGGAAATGCCAGGCGCTCAATGCATTCTCTCTTATTTTCAGAATCTCGATTTAAAATTTTTAAATCAATTCTCTAAGTGGGATGAGCATACTAATAATTGGATTGGTTGGCACTTCTCCCCCCCCCCCCCATTAGGGGAATTTTGAGGTCTAAAATGGGCCTCCTAAGGAAATTATAAAATAATAGTGGAAATAATAAAATAAGATTTGATTACATCATCAAATTTTAGAGGGAAAAAAGGAAAAGCTATTTTTTCAACTTGTATTTTCAACTTATATCCCTATGGGTTTACTCAAATTTCGAGCGGAAACACTCGTTGGATGCAGAATTTTATTTCTCATCCAAGGAGTACCCATGTCGCATACTTTTTATGGACCTCAGTACATGAAAAAGAAGAAATACATGAAAAATGTTATTGCAAACTTGTTTTTTCATGTATTTCTCATTTTTCACCTATCAGAGCCCATCGAAAGTATGCAACATGGGTATTCCTTGGATGAAGAATTAAATTTTGCATCCAATGAGTACTCCCACTTGAAATTTGAGTAAAACCTTAGAGAGATAAGTTGAAAATATGAGTTGAAAAAATCGTTTTATTATTTTATTATTTTTTAATATTTTTACTTTTTTACTCCAAAAAAGGTGAATCATCTCCCATGGTTGACATCATCATCTTGAATCCTATTGGTTCTTATAAAAGTTTATTTTGTTGTACATTTTTCTTAGGAGGCCCATTTTAGACCTCAAAATTCCCTTTATGTGTCCCTCCTCATTTGGAAGCAGACCTCTCCAACCTCCAAGTCTTGCTCCACGGTGTTGCTCCCTTGCAGAAAGAAAACATGGATAACTTTCACTGGGATCCTACAGGTTCTGCATACACTATCAAAGCTACTCATTTCCAACTCAACAAATATCACTTTCCCTCTCCTCCATGGCCAATTTGGAAACTGGTTTGGAAGTTGGAATCCATCCCAAAGATAAATATTTTTATCTGGACTCTCCTCAAAGGCAAGATCCTCACCTCTTAAAATTTAAAAGAAAGGGGAGTGAATGGTCATCCAGATGCCCCAACTATCAATGTGCAGAAGAGACTACACATCATATTTTTGTTAAGTGTCCTTTCGGTGGTCAATTTTGGGAAGACCTCGCTCCATCCCCACAGATTCACTTGGACTCCATCAACTCCACTTCTGATTTGATTAAAAATTGGAGGAAAAATTATCCATGGGGGAAAAAGAAAAATAATTTGGCTAAAAGGGTCTGGGATACCCTTTCATATGTGCTCTTATGGAACATATGTATCGCTAGAAAAAATATGATCTTTAACAACAAAAAGCCCTCTTTTAGGAAGGTCTACAACAAGACTTGGAGTCTCACTCTCGAAAAAATTGTCTCCAAAAACACAAGCAACATCAATGTTAGTGACCTCCAAGTGGAAGAAAGGAAATTTTTAAGCAAGCTGTTGGACATTTTTGGCTTCTTCAAGTCTCCAACCACTCAACCTCATCAAATTGAAGCTTGGAAGGTTCATCTAAAAGAAAAGTGTTGTATTGAATGGTTGGAAAGTTGCTCAAGGCTAGCTCTCTTCTTCGATGGAACATCCAAATCGAACCCAGGAATTGTTGAAGCAGGAGGCTTTATCAAAAACGAAAATGGCAGCACTCTTCCCTCCTTCGAATGGGGACTTGGCACCCTCTCCAACAACAAAGAATAAGCTTACGCCCTCCTCCAAGGCATCCATCTGTTAAAAAAAAAAGCATCACCAATGCAATGGTGTTCGAGGACTCCTCTATCTTCATCAGCATGATGATCAAAGACCAGCCCATCCGCAATATTTACCTCCACATAATTGTTATCAAATGTCGAAGCATATCCAAAGACATGAAAGACATATCCTTCCATCATATCCTCAGAATGAACAACAAGCTTTCTGATACTCTAGAAAATGGGGCTTGTGTAAGAAAAGTTGGACAAATCCTCAACAATGATGGTCTTTCTCAGATTCCCGTGCCATGATCTTGACTCTGCTGAGAAATTTATTTTGTTGGATCCTCCTTTCTGAAATTTCTGAACTTCACAGACCCTCCCATACCTCCTCCCTCACCCATCCCATGACCCTATCTCCTCGGGCTCGCTCCCCTACTCCTTTCTCACCTCACCTCTGCATTATATATCTCCTCACTCCCTCCTCATTCTCACAATCTCCTACAGTGTTCCCCTGCTCTGCACATTTTTCTCCACTTTCTGCTAGCCCTTACCTCCACATATTTACCTCCCCTTGCTGCTGGCCATCTGCTTCATGCATTTACCTCCCCCTGCTACTGGCTTTCTGCCCCTCCTTCGCGTGTCCCCTCCTCTTATTACCTCCAGTATCTACTCCCTACATTTGTGTTATTGCACGCATCGAAGATTGTTTTCATTGTGCAGATCTCTAGGCCGAGCTGGAGAAAATTTGTGCTCAGCAAAAACTCCTTGATGAAAAATAGAAAACTAATGTGAATCTCTTCCAACACAAGGTATCATCTCTCCAACAGTAGTTCAACGATCTCTCCAATCGTTGCGCCCATGCAGAAGAATCTGTCCATATTCTCAAATACATCCTTGAGAAATGCTCAGCCCTAAGCTCCAGCTCCAACAACGTGAGAAATGTTGCCACAAAGGACAACACGGATGCTTCGATTGGGCGCCCATCTCTCCTTCTTAGCATGTCTTTCAAGGTTGTTCTACTTCTTTCTTAGTTTTTCTGAATACACTCAATATCTATATTTCATCATTTTCTGAACAGCAGACACAAAGAAGGCTTAGCATACCTTCTTTGTTGCTCCTCAGATACACTTGCATGTAACAAGGAAACTTTTCCTCCACCTTTTGGAATATAATTTAGCACCCGATCTTGTTAAAAAAATATATATCCTCGAGGGTAGATATGGGATTTAAAGTCAACTCCACATGCCAACCAGGATGATGAGATGTGGTGAGCGAGTAAGACTTAGGGTTCCGCACTAGAATATTCTCAAGGTTATGCAAAGTATATTGCTTATAGTTCTGCATGTATGGTATTCCTTGTGCATAAGGGAGAAGAACGTTGGGAACATTGGTGGTACAAACAATGTGAGATTATAACAGTGGCAGCCTTGTGCACTCTTTCGACTCTACGATGGTTGGAGAATCCATCTCGTGACACCCTGGTCAATTTATGCAAACTTGTAATGCAATGTTCTAGCCATCCATTTACATGGGACCTCGTTCCTTGGCTTAGACTGAATAGGGTAAAAGTGTTGCCAAAGCTGGTCCCTTAGAGGATAATTGTGGATAAATGAGGATTGGAGGTGGAATACCATGGCATTTTGATTGTTCCTATAGGAAATTGGGTTTTTTTGCAGGTAATTTTTCCTCTCTGATTGCTCCATAGTTTTTTAATTTGGCCACTTTATTTCTTCAGGGGAGGTGGGAATATTAATAAGCATTGCCTTAGGTTCCTCTATGGTGGAGGGAGACCCTGGTTTTTAACTCTCTCTCTATTGTGGGTAATGGTTTTAGTTTGTCTCTTTACTTGTTCTTTGCATCTATCACTACTCTTCTTGTAGTAGGAATTTTTTTGTTCTCCTTATTGTTTTGTCTTCTGTCGGTGGTGGGGAAGGGATTCTATGAATGGAAGGGATCTTAGTGTCATTGTTCTGGTTAAACCATGGTTCCACCTGTCTCCTGTCATAATGGTCTATATAATATGGTAGCAGAGTCATGCCATATATTGGCGCTCATAATTTAACTCCTATAGGTGTTCAGAAGGTTTATACTATATCAATTCTCTATTTCATAGGTCACTAGTGTTACGTAGTTTGTCAGAAGGGCTCTTCACAGCATGGTTGGGGAGGGGGGGGAGTCAGGTTGCGGGAGTCAGTCAGGTTGGCAGTATCTCACAGTTTTTTGAGGAAAAAAGGGAGCCTGTGGGTTGTAATGCTCTGGTAGTAGGGAAGTTCATGTTGTGGGAGAGGGCCACAAGAACAAGGAATATGTCCTCCTGTTGATTAGGCTATAGATGAAGGTGATGTAGCTCAGATGTTGGGTGTGTCTCCTAGTGTATAAATTATGATATATATTTGCAATTACTTATGAAGTTTTGATCAAAATCACAAGACGCAAACCTACTCTATCTCTCTATAGAAATAATTTCACAATTTAGAACATCAATCAAAACCATCCAATAAGAAATAACACACATGCACACAATATTTCTTTCAAGGAAAGAATTTTTCTAAAAAACCAATTGCCTTCTTGCATTAATTTGATGAATAAAGATGCATTACAATTTTTTTCTCAACTTAGCACAATCTGCAAGTGAAAAACCTATCTCTCTCCTCACTGATAAGCTTAGACCTAGACTTAGTCAATTTCTGTCGTTGCTTGAGCCCCTATTTCTTTGTGCAATTCCATGAGAAATTAGGTCTCTATTATTTAGGAAATTCCTCCAAAATGAATGCTTAATTCCCAAGGTTGATCATCTGACTACATGCAACACATGTACACTTAATACTAGTCTACAACTGATGTTACATTTCTTTGGAATCTCCACCATAGCTAGGGAACTCGAATTCTCATCATAAACTAGTTATTTTGGGTTGATTGATCAATTCACTAGATGATCACTGAGTTTGACTAAAGTCCCACTGCTTAACTAACCTTCCACTAGTTCCTCCAATTGTTAGAACTAATTTAACTGTAAACAACTTGAAATAACTGATCTTGGTTGCTTCAAATTAGAAATGACACATGCTTGACTAAATTATAACTCCTCCAACTCGAATTTACTGAGCTAACTGAGTGACAAGAGCCATATCATCTTAGTTAACTACATCCAAGTTGTCTGCTGATGTGGAAATTCGAATTTTCTCAATTTAATCAAGGCAAAATAAAATTGAGAATTTCTTGCTGCTTTTTTCAACACCCTCTCTCGGCGAGAAATGGATTATCAACCACCCCTATCCTAAACCTATGGAACTTCAAATTCCCTCTTGACAAAGCCTTTTTCAAAATATCAACAACTTGTTCCTCTGTTGGAATGTATTGCAACAACATTATTTGCCTTTGTACACAATCCCATAAATGGTGATACTAGATATCTATATGCTTGGATTGATCATGAAATACAAGATTCTGAGAGAGCTTGATACAACTATGATTCTCACTGTAGATCACCATTGGATCCATCATCTAACCAAATAGTCCCATGAGTATCTTTCTCATCCAGATCGCTTCACATGATGTTTGAATTTCATCCATGTATTATACTTCTATCGAGTTGAGCACCACAGATATTTTTTTCTCGTTGTAGCAGGAAACCGTTGCGGACCAAACACTCAAAATTCCACCTGATGTAATCTTTCAGTCCAAAGGACTCCCTGCCCAATCTGCATCTGTGATTCGTGAGGCCTCATGAATTCACTCCCTCTCTTTGTTTGTACCATAGTCCAAACTAGTTAGTGCCTCTGAGGCACCATAAAACATGTTTTCTTTCCTTCCAAAATTAATTTAGTTTTCCTAACCATATCTTGGCTCAACTAGTTTACTACATAGAACATATATGTTTGTGTGTTCACAAGATACATCAGTGAACCCACTAGTTGTCAATAAATTGTAGCATCCACTTCTTCACCTGAAGTGGCATCCTCCTTCCTCCATTTGGTCGCTAGTGGTGTCTTCATGGGTTTACAACTCTCTCCATGTAGAATCTTTGTAGTATCTCATTTTCATGCTTTCTTTGAGATACAAATAGTTCCCCATCACCTCGCCATACTTCCAAGCTGAGAAAGTAGTGCATGAGACCCATGTCCTTCATTTCAAATTCTCTTGCAACGTCCTCCTTGCAAGATCTGATCATATGTCATCACTAGTGAAAATTAAATCATCAACATATAAAATAATAATGAGAAATTTACCTTATACCAATATATGATAGAGGTTTGCATCCCCCTCACTTTTGGTGAAGCCCAAATCGATAAGATAGCTATCGATCATGTTGTACCAAGCACAGGGTGCTTGTTTGATACCGTACAATGCTCGATTAATTCTTCACACGTGAGACTCATGATCAAAAGTCTCAAAACATTTTGGTTTCTTAATGTACACCTCCTCCTCAATAACCCCATTGAGAAATGATTTTTTTACATCCATCGGGTGGATCTTCCACCCCATCTGCGCAGTGAAAGTAAGAATTGATCTGATGGATGAGTACCTTGCTATAGGGGCAAAGGTCTCCTCATATTCAATTCCCTCAACTTCAGAGTACCCCTTGGCCACAAATATGGCCTTATACTTCTCTATGCTTATGTCTGTTGTCTTATTAACCTTGAAGATCCATATCGAACCCACAACTGATTTATTGGTTGGTCTTGGGACCACTTCCCAGACCCTGTTCTTTACAATGTATTCTTATTCCCCCACCATTACATCAATCCATATAGGTTTATCTACTACTTCCTATAAAGAGGATAGCTTAGTCTCTACAAGTTTAATTATTAGAGCCATGTAGCCAGTGTACTGATCATGTGACCTCTGCCTGCACAAATTTGAAGGAGCTCTCACATTCTCCCTCACATCCTGCATAATTCTATTATCTTTTGTGGTCCTTTTTATGCCTTGTTTGTATGGTTCTTCTTAAG
The DNA here is from genome assembly GCA_034641835.2 of Pinus albicaulis. Classification (NCBI taxonomy): domain Eukaryota; kingdom Viridiplantae; phylum Streptophyta; class Pinopsida; order Pinales; family Pinaceae; genus Pinus; species Pinus albicaulis. The sequence goes on along the minus strand of CM076576.1, from coordinate 906,760,330 downwards.
TGGATGTATCCACTCTTTGCTCCTCAATTTTTTATTGCTCCACAAATTCCTAAGGCTCCTCCTTTGGAGCTAAAATTTCTTCTTCTGGTGGGATCTGAAGCTCCCTCTCAAGAGAGAATTGCATCGCATTCTCCTCATCAAAATTCACATCCCTTTGCACAATTGTTATTCTAAGGGAGCGTATTTGTGGGGATTTTATGTGTAACCTAAAAATACCCCCAATTCTATTGTTGGCTCAATATTCTTCCTTGATTCTGTGGAGACATGGAAATAAAAAGAGGCTCCAAAAATACTGAAGTGCGACACATCTGACTTTCTCCCCAAGAAAGCCCCCTTCGGTGTAATCATCCCCAAAATCTAATGAGGAATCTGGTTCTACAAATATATTGTTGTGTTGCATGCCTCTACCCACAAGTGCATTTCTAGGCCTTGGTAATGCAACATCACCCTCACAGCTCCCACAATGCTATGGTTCTTTCTCTCAGCCACCTAATTATGTTGTGGGTTGTGGGGTGTTTTCAACTCTCATCGAATGCCTTTTAAATTCCTTCAACACATACTCACCTCCATTCTCGCTCCTGAGAGACTTCACCCCCTTGTTGGTTTCTTTCTGAACTACTACCTTGAATTCTATGAACTTGGAGAATGTCTCATCTTTCTTTCACACGAAAAAGATCTAGCACTTCCGTGAGAAGTCAACAAAAAAAATGACAAAATATGTGTGTTTGGTAGTGGAGGTTATCGACAAAGGTCCACAGAAATCAGAGTGGATCCTTTCAAGGACATGTGCTTTGTTGTCCCGATCAGAGAATGTGGATTTTGTGTACTTCTCAAAAATACATCCTTTGCATACATCATGTTTCTCAAGCGATACTTTGGGGTGGCATATGGTTATTTTTTTCATAATATTCAGAGTGCCATGATGCAAATGGCTAAGCCTTTTACACCAAATTTCACTAACATCATGGCTCTGCACCTACACCACCTTAGTTCTCAATGAAGCGTAGTATTCCACATGTAGCTTATACAGGTTCTTCGCACAAACCCTGATCTACTTCACTTGTGCCATGACTATGCATCTCAAGAATGCGTTTCCTTTGTTTAATATCACATCATAACCACAGTCTTCAAAAACTACAACAAAGATAAGATTTTTCTTTAGGAACGAAATGAACATGAAATCCTTGAGCCAGAGAGGGGAGCCAAACTCCCTTGGAAAGGTGATTGTACCAACCTCTTTCATGCTGTACCTTCCATCATTCCCAGACTCATTATGTATCTACAATTTTTTTTCCTCCAGGTCACTAAAAAAATATCTACACCCTGTCATGTGGAACGATGCACTTGAGTCTAAGTACCACATGCTCCCCATCGTTTTGTTGGCCATGCATGTCATAAGGGTAAAGTCAAGATCGAACTATGAAGCCAAGGCTTCACCTAATGCTCCTCTTGAGGTCTTCTTACTTCCATTTTGTGTGGACACTTCGTGGCATAGTGCCTACATTAATCAAAATGGAATAATTTAATTTTGGATAAATAGTTCTTCTTGCCCCGTTGGATGGATTCTAGTTTTGATTAAGATCTCTTCCCTTTTCCTTTATTTCCCTTTCCAACCAATGAAATTTTTTATTCATCCTCACCCTTGGATGAATTCCCATCTTTGGTATTCCACCTTATTTCCTCATGTACCAAATTGAACAATAATCAATCCCAATTAGATAGTTTCTCCCTCTCACTCACTAAATCTTGGTAGCTATGACAGCTCTTGGGAAGGCCTAAAAGGGACATGATTACCAAATCATTATCTGAAATAGTAACACCAACTCCTGCAAGCTCATCACAAACTTGTGTGAACCTGCTCAAATACTGTTGAATAGTGTCATTCTGCTACATCTTGATATTTCCAATTTATCCTTGAGTGCCAATTTCCTATGGTCATTTATATTATGGAACAGATTTTTCAGTTCCTGCCACATTGCATAAATATTTTATTTCCCATGTATATTGGTGAAAATGCGGTCCCATACTCCCTCCAATATTATTCTCCTCGCCTTGGCTACATATTTCTTCCACTGAGTAAGGTTATGGGCATCAGATTCCTCTATTTTTGCAACATTTGCCTTGATATATTCTAGCAATCCATTATCATCCAATACAGCCTCCATGTGATTCTTCCATGCAATAAAATTAGAGATACCTTCCAAGGCATACTCTAGCCTTAGTCCATTGAAGGCCAACTTCTCAACTTTGAAGAGATCTTATTGCACTGAACTTCAAATTCAAACCTCCTGAGAAACAAGTTCAAAATTTATACTCTAATGTGAATCATGCTCTAATACCATGTGGAAATTATGTTGTATATTTGTAACTTCTTATGAAGTTTTTATCAAAATAACAAGACACAAACCTACTCTACTGCTCTGCAGAAATAAATTCACAATTTAGAACATCAATCACAAACATGCAATAAGAAATAATACACATGCACATAATACTTTTTCCAATGAAAGGAATCTACTAAAAACCCCAATGTTTTCTTGCATTAATATGATGAATAGAGATGTATTACCATTTCTTTTCTCAAATGTGCACAACCTACAAGTGAATAACCTATCTCTCTTCTCATTGAGAAGCTCTAAATCAAACATAGTCAATTTTTACCTCTACTTGAGCCCCTTATTTCCTTGCACAATTCCTTGATAAATTTGGACCGTATTATTTAGGAAATTGCTCCAAAAAAATTGTGCAATTTCCAAGGTTGATCATCTAACTACATGCAACACCTGTACACTCAAAACTAGTCTACAATTGATGTTACACTACCTTGGAATCTCCACCACATCTGGGGAGCTATATTTTTCGTTGATTTCTCACTTAACTATATGATCACTAAGTTTTACTGAAGTCTCACTGCTTAACTGACCTTCCACTAGTTCCTCCAATAGTTAGAACTAGTTTAGTTGAAAACAACTTGAAATAACTAACCTTGATTTCTACAAATTAGCAATCACACATGATTAATTGAAATCTAACTCCTCCAAATCAAATTTACTAAGATAACTGAGTGATAAGAGCCATGTCACCTCAATTAACTACATCCAAGTTGGTTGTTGATGTGGAAAATTGATTTTTATCAATTTAATCAAGAAAAAATAAAATTGATAATTTCTTTTGTCATTTTTCAACCCCTATACATGTGGATCTCCCACCTCCATTTGACTCCCTGGGAGCACATATTTGAGCAATCGAAGAAGAAATTTATCAATAATCTCAACAACAAAATGATTATAGAAAAGTTTCCTCAATGACTTGCAACACAGCCAATGGCACATCATGGATCCCCAAGACTCCCTTAGAATAAGCTAGAAGAGGCTCCAGGATAGACTGGAAAACCTCAAGGGATCTATGGTGCATATTTATTCACATGTACATGGGATCGCCCACCATGAGGGTGAAAATGTAAGTCTGTCTCCTATCAACAATCAATAATGATGAAAAGTACAGGTCAATTTTTGTTATATGCATAGTTTTGAGCTACTTGGGCTATTGATATGTGGCCATCTAGTTTTTTTTTTCTACTCTCTCAAACTTGTTCTCTAAATTTACTAGCCAATAATTTTGGTCAGATTGAGGCTTCATTTTTTCTGGAAAAGCATTAGCCAGAATGTAATCGATTTCTGAATCAATGAAAATTGTCGACTTGCAAAAAAAACAACACTTATTCATATATATACAATTATGATGTTTTCTTATTTTTCTTATTTTGATAGTCTTTAAATTATTCAATTTATAAATTATGAAAGTATATTTTAAACAAACGATATTTTTATTTAGGATAAACAATCTATATTTCTAATTAGGATAAACAATATATATCTTTAAAAATAAACAAAATATTCATTTTTTATCTAAAGGTGTATGAAATAAAATTTGTTTTTTTAATATATATACTATAAATATTTTATCATTTAAATTCATGTTGTAGTATATAGAATTCTAGTAATAGTAATGTAGGTGACCATTTTAATGTTACATGGTTTTTTTTAATATAGTAACACTAAATTATACTATCTTATAATTATTCTCATGTGGATTATTATGTTATCAATTATTTTTTTTTGCATAATTTGTGCATTACATTTGTTTTATATTATTTTTTATTTTTCTATATTTGAATGTGTTATTTTGTATTTCTTATTTATTAAGAAATAAATTTATCATTTTTTATTTGATATTATTTTCTATTTTTATCATTTGTAATTTATTATTTCATATAATATGATATATTATTTGATCATTTGTATTTCATATAATATGATATATTATTTGATCATTTGTATTGTGATTTTATAATTATATTAAACGTGAATATTTAAATATGAATCTAAAATTGTAAGATAGTTAACATTTGAAAATTAGACGATGAGAATATGCCAAAATATTTCATTTATAATCATAAGAGGAAAATTTGAATTAAAACATTAATAATAATTTATCAATATTCAATAGTGGGTGCTTATTAAAATAATTATACAAAATTTGAATTAAAATGAAAAGTATATTCTATTAATAAAAAAAAAACATTTGTATAATCATTTTTAATTAAAAGAAACGGAAAAAAACTAAATCACCTTTTAAAAGTTTGATGTTAAAAAAAATTGGGGTAAATTTTAATTTGTGAATTTAAAGAAATTTATACAATTATTTTAAAAGGTTGAAATTTATACTTTTAAAATATTCATAAATTATCTTAATTTTATGGATATCATTTTAAGATTTTCCTTAATGTCATATACATCATTTTAAAGAACGAAAAATAATTTTAATTTTTTTTAAATGCATTCTATAGAACTTGGAGCAAGGGGCTTCACAAATGGTAAAGCTAAAAACATGGAAGATCACCAATCTATCTATGTTCAATCCTTACAAAATTTTCAATTTACTAGTCAAGATTGGCTTCCTTCATTATCAGAGCATTATGATTATCTCATTTTAGTCAAGTTGTATGAATTCGAAGATGAAGATTAGCCTATGGATATAAAGCCATGAAAAATAGCAAAAAATTAGATTGTTTTTAGGAGATATGATTCAATTGTGGACCACCTTGTTATGCTTGAGATCATTATGGATACAAACCTTTAGAATAAGTTGAAAGAGATTAAAGAGCCTTTTGAGTTGAGGCTTGATGTTGTGGCAAGCCTGCATGGGAACGCATTCAAGTTTATGAACACTAAGAGATGGAGAGAAGAAATTAAGTTAACTATAATATCATATTCAAGCAAGGTTGTCCCTTTTTTCCTACCATTTTTGAAATATACATTGACAAGCTAGAAGATTGTTTGAAATAATCACGTTGGATTGGCTCAAATCTTCCTTGTATGGTCCTCATTATTTTTCTTTATGCTAATGATATTATTTTTATAGCAACAAGTCTCTATTATCTTTTGAAGTAATTAAGTATCCTCAAATATTTATACTTCAATGAAAATCATGATAATTAAATCTAATAAGATCACCTACAATATTTTCACATGATATCAATAACTTGGAGAAAGTTCTTTCATACAAATGTTTCAAAATCAATATTCACAACTAAAATCTAATGGAGGGTGGAAATCTTATTATGGACTTGAAAACTCTTGTAAATCAATGAAATTTTAGATATATGGGATAAGGAAAACATCCTCTTTGGAACTTTTGTTTCTCATGTTGTTTTATATGTATGTGAATTTTGGGGATGTGGTATCTCTAAAGAAATGTGGATAAGAAAAAAATCCTCTTTGGAACTTTTCTTACTTGTGTTTTTTTATATAGATGTGAAGTTTGGGGATGTGGTATCTCTAAAGAATTGTGGATAAAGATACAACATATTTAAAAGGGTTTTGTAACCTTAAATATCAAAATAAAGGATATACACGTCATCTTATCCTCTTCATAAAATAAATACTTTATCCGATTGAGAGCACAAAACTGACTAGGAACCTAATGCATGAGAACAAGTTAAATAACATGGAAAATATGAGGCTTTCTAAAATTTATTTAAATTTCAGTGAAAACAATGTTTGACTCAAGTGAGGATAGCATTAAACCATTGGAAAATTAAAGAATGGATCACTTTTCAAAATAAAGATAAATATTAAAAATATTATTACATCAAATATGGTCTAACAAAGAGTTAGAGAGAAAAAGAAAATAGAGATATTATTAGAAGATAATTAGCCATAATTTATTAGTGAAAAGTGTCGATGTCACATCAATGCTTTGTTTTTTTGTTAAAATTCCAAGATTTTTAAAAACTTCTAAAATGTGCTCTATGGAATATGGATTCCAATGGCTAGGGCCTAACCATCGTAGTTTTTTTCACAGGTCCAAGGCTATCGCTAAAAGCCCATTTTACAGAGATTGCAAAGATGTGTGGATTGTTGAATTCACAATTTTAGTCATTTTCATCGTTGTTTATTTTATTTTTGATAGTGAATTTAAATAGTTCCCATATTCATCATTCTATGGAGGATGAGATCACATTCAGAGCCCTGGTGTAGGCTCAAAAACCTTGGGAGACTTCTTCTCCCCACAAAAAAATTGTGAAGAAACTTGCTGAGATCCCTGCGGTGAAACTCTTTCCTTTGGATCCATGCAAGAGAGCCTTAGATCTCTCAGAAAAATAATTGGTCAGAAATTTTATGGGTTTGTAGTCGAATCCAAAATCTATTGAATCTTGATTGCAGAACAATGGGCCCCTAAGGTTCAAGGTCATATAAATTTATTTACACTAGGAAGGGGCTTCTATGTTTTTTTTTTCTAAATAAAATGGAAATAGATGTGATTTTCAAATCAAGACAATATCTCATGGGGTCTAGAGGCCTATTTATCACTCCATGGGCTCTAGATTTCAATCCATATTCTTAGATTATTTTTGTGTTGGTGAGGGTCCGACTGTCACACCTCCCTCTTCATCTTTGGGGGGATTATGCACTAAAATACATTGGAAACAAGTTGGGTTTCTTTCTAGATAAATCAAAACCAAAAGGAGGTCAATTTTCTCGCACTTGTATTTTTGTTTAAGTTAACCTCAATGAAGGTCCACCAGGGGCCCTAAAGATAAATCCTAGAGAATGGATCCATAACCAAGAATTGGACTATGAGAAGATTCCTTTCAAGTGCAATGATTGTCATTCTCATGGGCCCTTTTCCAAAAACTTCCCCCAATGAGAAAAACATGAGGAGGTATAAGCCCTTGTTTCGAAAGAGGATATTTTCTTACTAGCACAAAACCGAAGAAGGAATCAACCTAATAAGGTTGCAACCCTAAAGAAATTTGTTGAAGTGGACCTGATTCCAGAGCCTTCCTTTAGTAAAATTTATTTTGGGGCCCTTCAAGATCCAAAACAAGATGAAGATAACCCTATGCCCCAAATTAGAATAAAGGAAATTGATAAACCACTTGGACAATGAATTCCAACTCCTTGATTGAGTAATTCCCCATCTAAACCTTGGGTGTGATCCCTATGAAATATATTTTATGTTATTTTGATTGTGTGTTTATGCCTATATTTTCAATGTGAAGCTCAGTGGATGACTGAATCATTGTGCTCCTTATTGCTAGAGTGTAGATGATAAATTTCTTGGACAGTGGATTCCAACACCTGGATTGAGAAATGCCCCATTTGAACCTTGGGTTTGATCCCTATGAATCATATTTGAGGATACTAGACTATGTTTCAATGCTTGTGTGGTCAGTGGGAGGTTCAATGGATGATTGAATCACTATGGTTCATGTTGTATAATTTTTAACCACCTGGATATGGAAATATGAGTCATTTTTGTGCTTATGGGAGAGTTGTTAACCACCTAAACAATTTATTGTAGAACCATGTGATGATTGTTATGAAAATACAACTGATAGACCACATAGATAATGGATTTAACCTCTTGGACTGGACAATAGCCCATCTAAGCCTTGGGTGAATCCTTGTGATTGAAATCAAATGAGTAAGTCAGTCACTGTGGTGCTTACTCCCAGAGGGAAGTTCAGAAACCACCTGGAAATTGGACTCCATCTCTTTAGTGGCTACTAAGTTTTGGTGTGAATTTACCTAAGAAAGAATCCCCTTAGACTTTTCATATAACTTGAGGTGGACAGCTACCAGAAAATTGCAGTGTAGTTGGCTTATTGTTTGGTGGAGAGTGGAAGTCCCTCCTTTAGTTGTCAGTCACCTTAACATACTTAGATAAGTTAATGTAGTATTTTATTGAGTTATGAATTAAAAAAAATTATGAATGCACATATTTGGTATGGGCTTGTGAATATGCATGAATTTATTAGTTTCCTAATTGGTATAGGCCCTTATTATGCTCATACTCTTTATGATATTATATATGTTAAGAAATTGATCAATGACTGGATAGGGTTGATTCAGGTTGTGATCCCACCTTATCTTATAGTAATTACTATGAATCAATGGGTCTTGTAATTGTAGCTCTCATTGAGCAGTTGGGTGACTGAGTGTGTCCCCTACTAGATAATGGGTCTATTAAATGTCCCAGTTATGCTTAATCATCATGTATTAGGGTTATAGAGCTAGATTACATAGCTATAGAGCTAGGCATAGATTCCCCCACTATATTAACATAATGGTATCGAATCGGGAGGGGTCACACCATCATTCCTTCAAATACATTTTATCTTGGCTATGTTTTACCTATCACTGGGATAGGATTCTGATATGCTTATAGAGTAATATTGGGGGGAAGGTTTGGGGGCAAACCTTCCACCTTCCATCGCTCATACCCATTTGCACCTTGTTTACCTTGAATCGAGTATGTTGATAAGAGCTTTTCAATATGGCCATGGTTCCAACCCTAGAACCCCTTCATCACGATGGCACCTGTTATAGCCTAAATCTACCTCAGGCTGAAGGAAGGCAGAGTTCAGGGTAACATCATACCACACTCAGCCTGGTAGCTAGCCCTACCAGAACAGGAGAGGGCTCTCTCCAGGTCAATCTCAGCGAAAAGTAATCAATAGGGCTTGAGATGACTGAAACAACAACTAATTTTAGGCAAGGTATACGAATAGGAGGGTTTTATTTTTATTTTTGGGGTTTTGTTGGAAAAAAGGGAAAGACAATTTTGGGCTTGGGGATGAGGCCAATTCTTGCAGAGTTCAAGTTGGGGCGAGGAAGGCAATGGCTTTGATGTCTTAGATTCAATGAATGGATAGAAAAGACTACTGAGGAGCTGAAGAGGGCAAGAGGCTGCAAGGGTCCTCTTCAAATAGGTGAAAACATATAAAACTAAACAAAGGTTTAAGGCAGAGCACCAGCAAACTAATGAATTCTACCTTAGTTACTCATTTGTTTAATTTCAGAAGCAAAGAGAAGGGAAATGGCATACATAAAACATTAATTAAACTTACAATTACATGGAGAAAAACACCATCAAAACTCAGAGCCACAAGGATCCCAAAAAGTGTTGCAAAACCCTAGTCTTTCCTTTGCCAAAAATGTTGAAATGAATATACAATGAGGTACCAAACTATTCCCAAGAGTCCAACCCTGAAAATGTCTCAGAAAATACAATATATAGACAAGTATAACCCCTTCCCATGCCTCTAGGGGTCGATCTCATCTTTCTAGGAGCTGTTTCAACCAATTCTAAACAAGGAACTGAAATCTAGGCAATCAAACAACTTGCCTCTATATGGTAGGAAACTGATTCATTCATTTAATTTTCACCTTTGAGTGAATGAATCCTCTAGAAAAAGTAAATATGTGCCAAAATTACATCATAGTCACCAAATTACATCAAGGTAGATCAAGAATTACATCAAAAAGTGAAACTAGTCAAACTGGGCGAAATTCTGAGCTAAAGGGTGAAAAATAGGTAAAAGTCCTCTATGCGCTGCGCCCAAAAACTCAATGCGTCGCGCCACTTTGAGCCTATTTTTGTGGCACTTCCCGAAGTCCAAATTGAGCTCATGATAGCTCGTTGGAAAGCCATACCTGTATACTATCCAACCCAAGTGGAATTTCTAGATTTGGATGTCATTTTCCCTTCCAAAAATTCAATCTCCCAAGACTGGTTCCTGTGGGTGAAAAAGGTGGTAGAAAGGCCAATTTCAAGGTGTTTTTGACCCTTTAGGCCACCCAGAACTTGATGAAATCTCTCAGCCATTCCTGAGCATGCATATTTTATCATAAAAAACCCAAAAATATCAATTTTTCCTCTAGAATATCTCCCAATCGTAAGCACGCGCCAAGTGGCGCTACGCGTCGGGCAGGAAAACCTGTTTTGTGACCAAAAATTCAAAAATGACAAAATTTTCTCCAAATTTCTTGAAACTTAGACTGAAGATCCTCCATCACGTCTCATGCTCAGCTAAAGAAGCTTCGGGCAAGATTCAGTGCCCTTAGCGACGTTTCAGTGCCCTCCTGGTGCATGCAGTTCAGTGGCGGAATCACTGTCTCTGTTGTATGATGCGTCGGTGTCCGTCTCCATAATGTTGCAAATGTATGCCAAGTGTATGTTTAGCTTGTTGAAAATGAGAAATGAGAACTTGGTTTTTTTTGTCTCCAATTTCCAAAATATGTGCCAGAGGGAAATGAGGGACTGTGAGGAATATGGAACAATAGTTATAAGTGGAATGTGGAGTTTTGTCAAGTGGTAGTTTGTCCTTTAAGAATTTAATAACTTTGGGGTAAAGGAAATTCACTATACCTTTTGGGAAACTGGGATTTTGGGAATTTTTTATAAGTGATATAGGAAAGGGAAAGTGACAGGGCATGAAATAGTTTTAGGGATAAGGAAAATGGAAACAAGTGATAAGAGTGATTTCGGGACAGAGGGGAATAGGGGAAAGAGTGTATGATGAAAGTGTGATAGTGAGGAGGAAGGGAACCACAAGAGGGGAACGGATTTCAAACCAATTGGCACCAACAACCAAACTTTAAATTTCAAATATAAACCCTATGGAGCAGTTTTGGACAAAATGATAGGGCTTATAACTTTGGCATTCAAATTCTCCGAATCGAACTTCAAAAGCACACCAAACATTGTTTAATAGTAATTCAAAGACTCACAAACTCACTTGAAACATAGAAGGTGGATTCATTTTGCAATTTGAGTGAGAGATGGCAACAAATTTTCGTTTCAGGCCAATGTGCCGTGCACACATCCCAGTGCGTCGCGCAGGAGTGAATTAACACGGTGCAGAGGCGCCCAATGCACCGCGCTCCTCTAGTGCGCCGCACCTACCTCCCAACGCATTGCGCAGCCCTCCAACACATATTTTAGGCCTCCAATCACTGAATTCGCTCCTCCATGTTTTTCACTCGACTTCTCTCTTAGGCTTTTGATATCTCCTTGCATGCAAATGAAATTTGAAAGTGGAAAATATCTCATAGAACCATAAATTTTGATTTTTGATTTGGGCACACCCACTTTTGCAAAGTTGAAACCTTTGACACTTGTTTTTCTTCCTTGATGATTTTTGGTCTGATGATGAACTTCTTTGTCTGCTTTGCAGGAATAGATGGCTGGAATTTCGGCAAAGGTGACCAGGGCTGCGCCTGGAGATTTTAACCACTGAAAAATTTGGAAAATATACATGGAAATTTATTACAAAGGACAAAATGACGATTTTCCTCAAAACAGAGTTTTGAAGAAAAGTCACGATCAAGCAATATAAAAATGAAATTTTGCGATAAATTTATTTTGAACCCCCCTCTGGCCTGCTGGCATTATTAAACATTTTGAAGACTGAACCCTAGACCTAAAAGACCTAAAACCCTAAAATGACTCTTTGCTGACCGAGAGATCAAACAGGACTGTAAATGACCTTAAAATTGATTTTGATGAACTTTGATAAACAGACCTAAGCCAGAAGGTACAAATAACGAGGGGTATGAGCGACAAAACCCTTCCGTCATAAAACCGATGCTCCTAATGGAATGCGAGTGACTGAAGTGAATGAGACGCCTAAAAATGAAATGCAACAAAGAGATTTGATCTCTGATGGAGGGATGTCAAGACCGACTCTAACATTGGCTCCAATGGGGATGGTAGCTCCAACTCCTTGGAGGTGCCAAGAACTACAGATATTTGGGAGAGCATATAGTGCCTTCGTCCATTGGGCAATGGAGTCAAAACACGAAAACTGACATTATGCAGACTGACTCTGAATCAAGGCTAAAACTAAAAATCATAATAAAACCAAACATGAATAAAACCTAACTAACAAACTGGAAAGATGCTCATAATTGAGCTTATTCATCAAACCTACTCTAATTGTTCTTTTCACCACCCAATCAAGTGAAATGGAACAGCCAATGCAACCATGTAAGCATCCTGGCTACTATTTGATTTCTTCCCAAATGCTTTTTGATGCGCAGGAAAAGGAAAGAATCGAAAGGCAACTCCCATGGAAACTTGGAATCAAGTTGATTGTTGATAAACTTGCAAAGCATGAATTGACTGGATAAATTCAAGAATACTGCAGAAGGGTCTTCATAAACATAGCTATTGATTTCCATCGACACATTACTACTCTAGTCCAAGTAATATTCATAGCTGGACATTAAGATTTTCCTCACCTCTGTGCTGTATTTCTTTGGTGATTGCAACAAACTGTCAAAAGGATCCTGAATTTCATGAATAACCAAACTCTATTGCTAATTCAAAACAGAACAAAAGTCTCTTTTATCAATCCCCTCATATGACTGCAAACATTGGTGTGAGATTTGTAAAAAATTTGTTAAACAAGACAATGAAGGCGACTTTTGAACAATATTATTGTCAACATTCTTTTCTATCACATGGTTAATCAATGAAGAAGAATTATTACAGCAAACATCATCCAACACACGAGCAATAGGATCATCAAAAACTTGAGAAGACTGTTGCGATGTATCCATTGAAACTGTACGACATCCTACTGACTGTTCATATTTTCCTTTAGAGATATTACGAAGATTTTTCTTTATAAACTGAAATGCTTCGAAACAAAAGGGTACATCATTCTCTTGCATCATTAAATCATGTATTTCAGCTTCCACACCTTCATCTGTAATCTGACCTTCAATTTCGTTTGGTGGCTGCAAATCTGGTGCTAGGGAGGGTTTTGTATCCGAGATGATTTCATCAGTCATTTCAGGGGAAGATTTCTCATTAAAAACTTGCTCAAGAATTTTTCTATCTGTCTCATCCTCCACATTAAAACTGAGACATTGTTGATTTCCTATAGGCTGCTCATTTGAAGATTTACTATGTAATTTACCCTTCAAAATCTGGAATGATTCAAAACAAAATGGTACGGAGTCACCTTGTATCATTTGATCATATGTGCCAGCTTCCATGGCTTCATCTACAACTTGAAAATCAATGGCACTCGGGTACTGTAAATCTGAATATGAGAAGTCTTGAACAAATTTTTTATTACCCTCAAGATGGTCCAAATCACGACTTTTCGACAGTTGATTTCTGATTTCATGGTAGTTATCTCTGATGAACTGAAACGAATCAAAACAAAAAGGCAAAGATCCTTCACTTACTTCAAAATCTGCTGCACTTTCCTCATCATTGTCATAGCTGATATGCATCGGTTGATCACTGTACTCGAGCTGCTGAAAGTGAACTTCCTCCTCACACAAACTAGCTGTTGATTTGTCTGCAAGATTAGCTTCTGTTTGGAAAACATAATCATCATCATACTAATCAAACTGAGGAAAATCATTAGTATAAAACACATCATCAAGCATACATGTCAAATCAACAACTCTCTCTTCTTCAAGATGATCTATAAAGTAATCACTATGACAACTGGGATAAGAAACAAAATGTTTTGGATCAGCAACTTGTTCTTCTTTAATCAGCGAGCCACGGACTTGAACACTATACTCATTCCTTGTGGTGTTCTTTTTCATCATCTCTTCCACTGCACTTACCAACATGTCAAGCTTTACCTCTAGAGATGTCGATTTCTCCGGATCTACGTTTTTCATCTCTTCTTCTTTCAACCTTGCCCTTCGGATCAGCAAATGAGCCTCTACATTTACTGCATTGTTCTGTATCTCTACAAGTGTTGCAATATTCCTTTCTCTTAATTGAAACTCCATTTTCGGATCAAAGGCACCCGGGTAGTGCAAGAGAGCAGATCTAGGAGAAGGTCTTATATCAGCTGGCATCGAAAAATATACTTGGTTAAATCTAGCAGAAAATTGTTGTACTGTCTCCCCTGGCAGTCTTTTCAGCTAGTTATACTTCTATAATCAAGAAAAGGTTCTGTACGATCATCCACCTGTCAAGGAAAACTTTAACGAACTGCTGTAAATCTGAGATGGTTGCATCAGGCAGGGCTTTGAACCAACTCTTCACTTTGCCTTGCAAAGAAAGAGAAAAAAGCCTAATACTGACATCTTCGTCATCAACTTCAAAAAGGTCTAGAAAATTCTCGACATTCTGCACATGTTTCTCAGCGTTGACGTTGTTACATTCACCATCAAATCTTGGTAGATATAGGTCATAATTTTTAGGGAAAGCATGAAGAACAGAAGGTAAAACAAGAGGTTTATACCTATCTGGGACTATATAGGGTGTAGGAGTATATACAAGAGCTACGGGATCAGTTTTGTTTCCTTTAGGCTCATCACTCTGAAGAGAGTCATCATAAGATGTGGGAAAAGTAAGGAGACCAAGATCAAAGGGAAACTCAGTATTTACACTTTTTGAATAAGTCGAGTGAATATTTTGATCACTTTTATCATACAAAAAATTCTGAAAAACTTTCAGGATAGCTTCAAGAACAGCAAAGAAGTAATTTTCAAGAAAGCAGACTAGATCCTGAATACCATTCCACTTTGGATACCTGAACTTTGCAGAAGATCCTTCCATTTTCGCAGAGAAAGAGTCAGTCCTCCAGTGGAGTCTCTACATTGAGTTGGAGTCACCAGGTGAAAGATTTCAGCCTTCTTATGTCTAATCATTGTCCACCATCAACCATCAGATCTGAATTTTATACATGTACTGGGGCAAGACAATCTACAATTCAAGTGTCATGTTCACAAGCTAGATCGGAGATTGACTGAAGCAGCGTTTATCTACTTTCGCTAATGCAAAGCAAGAGCATTTCGAAGGCTTCCTGGCATAACTTCAGGCTCCGTCTATAGCTTATAAAACGAATAACACCAACAAGAAAACCATTTTCTTCCCCAGTATGGTCGCCACTATGTTATAGCCTAAATCTACCTCAGGCTGAAGGAAGGCAGAGTTCAGTGTAACATCATACCACGCACAGTCTGGTATCTAGCCCTACCAGAACAGGAGAGGGCTCTCTCCGGGTCAATCTCAGCGAAAAGTAATCAATAGGGCTTGAGATGACTGAAACAACAACTAATTTTAGGCTAGGTATACGAATAGGAGGGTTTGTTTCTATTTTTTGGGGTTTTGTTGGAAAAAAGGGAAAGACAATTTTGAGCTTGGGGATGAGGCCAATTCTTGCAGAGTTCAAGTTGGGGCGAGGAAGGAAATGGCTTTAATGTCTTAGATTCAATGAATGGATAGAAAATACTGCTGAGGAGCTGAAGAGGGAAAGAGGTTGCAAGGGTCCTCTTCAAACAGGTGAAAACATATAAAACTAAACAAAGGTTTAAGGCAGAGCACCAGCAAACTAATGAATTCTACCTTAGTTACTCATTTGTTTAATTTCAGAAGCAAAGAGAAGGGAAATGGCATATATAAACATTAATGAAACTTACAATTACATGGAGAAAAAAATCATCAAAACTCAGAGCCACAAGGGTCCCAACAAGTGCTGCAAAACCCTGGTCTTTCCTTTGCCAAAAATGTCGAAATGAATATACAATGAGGTGCCAAACTACTATCGAAGTCTCATTTACGAAAATGTCTAGAAAATACATGCTCTGACAATTCTAACCCTTCCCCGCCTCAAAGGTCGCTCATCACTCTAGGAGTTATTTCAGCATTCCATACAAGGGTAAGTCTAGGCAATCTAGCTCTTGCCTCTATATGGTAGGAAATTGATTCATTCATTTATTTTTCACCTTTTAGTGAATGAATCCTCTAGAACAAGTAAATATGTGCCAAAATTAAATCGTAGTCACCAAATTACATCAAGGTAGATCAAGAATTACATCAAAAAGTGAAACTAGTCAAACTGGGCGAAATTCTGAGCTGAAGGGTGAAAAATAGGCAAAAGTCCTCTATGCGCCGCGCCCAAAAACTCAATGCATCGTGCCACTTTGAGCCTATTTTTGAGGCACTTCCCAAAGTCCAAATTGAGCTCATGATAGCACGTTGGAAAGCCCTGCCTGTCTACTATCCAACCCAAGTGGAATTTCTAGATTTGGATGTCATTTTCCCTTCCAAAAATTCAATCTCCCAAGACTGGTTCCTGTGGGTGAAAAAGGTGGCAGAAAGGCCAATTTCAAGGTGTTTTTGACCCTTTAGGCCACCCAGACCTTGATGAAATCTCTTATCCATTCCTGAGCATGCATAATTTATCATAAAAAACCCAAAAATATCAATTTTTCCTCCAGAAGATCTCCCAATCGTAAGCGCGCGCCAAGTCGCGCTACGCGTCGGGCAAGAAAACCTGTTTTGTGACCAAAAATTCAAAAATGACAAAATTTTCTCCAAATTTCTTGAACCTTGGACTGAAGGTCCTCCATCACGTGTCATGCTCAGCCAAAGAATCTTCGTCCAAGATTCAGTGCCCTTAGCGACGTTTCAATGCCCTCCTGGTGCATGCAGTTCAGTGGCGGAATCACTGTCTCGGTTGTATGATGCGTCGGTGTCCGTCTCCATAATGTTGCAAATGTATGCCAAGTGTATGTTTAGCTTGTTGAAAATGAGAAATGAGAACTTGGTTGTTTTTGTCTCCAATTGCCAAAATATGTGCCAAAGGGAAATGAGGGACTGTGAGGAATATGGAACAGTAGGTATAAGTGGAATGTGGAGTTTTTTCAAGTGGTAGTTTGTCCTTTGAGAATTTAATAACTTTGGGGTAAAGGACAGTCACTAGACCTTTTGGGAAACTGGGATTTTGGGAATTTTTTATAAGTGATATAGGAAAGGGAAAGTGACAGGGCATGAAATAGTTTTAGGGATAGGGAAAATGGAAACAAGTGATAAGAGTGATTTCGGGATAGAGGGGAATAGGGGAAAGAGTGTATGATGAAAGTGTGACAGTGAGGAGGAAGGGAACCACAAGAGGGGAACGGAGTTCAAACCAATTGGCACCAACAACCAAACTTTAAATTTCAAATATAAACCCTATGGAGCAGTTTTGGACAAAATGATAGGGCTTATAACTTTGGCATTCAAATTCTCTGAATCGAACTTCAAAAGCACACCAAACATTGTTTAATAGTAATTCAAAGACTCACAAACTCACTTGAAACATAGAAGGCGGATTCATTTTGCAATTTGAGTGAGATATGGCAACAAATTTTCGTTTCAGGCCAATGCACCGCGCGCACATCCCAGTGCGCTGTGCAGGTTATGTGCATCACGCAGGAGTGAATTAACACGGTGCAGAGGTGCCCAATGCACCGCGCTCCTCTAGTGCGCTGCGCCTACCTCCCAACGCGTCGCGCAGCCCTCCAACACATATTTTCGGCCTCCAATCACTGAATTCTCTCCTCCATGTTTTTCACTCGACTTCTCTCTTAGGCTTTTGATATCTCCTTGCGTGCAAATGAAATTTGAAAGTGGAAAATATCTCATAGAACCATGAATTTTGATTTTTGATTTGGGCACTCCCACTTTTGCAAAGTTGAAACCTTTGACACTTGTTTTTCTTCCTTTATGATTTTTGGACTGATGATGAACTTATTTGTCTGCTTTGCAGGAATAGATGGCTGGAATTTCAGCAAAGGTGACCAGGGCTGCGCCTGGAGATTTTAACCACTGAAAAATTTGGAAAATATACATGGAAATTTATTACAAAGGACAAAATGACGATTTTTCTCAAAACAGAGTTTTGAAGAAAAGTCACGATCAAGCAATATAACAACGAAATTTTGTGATAAACTTATTTTGAACCCCCCTCTGGCCTGCTGGCATTATTAAACATTTTGAAGACTGGACCCTAGACCTAAAAGACCTAAAACCCTAAAATGACTCTTTGCTGACCGAGAGATCAAACAGGATTGTAAATGACCTTAAAATTTATTTTGATGAACTTTGATAAACAGACCTAAGCGAGCAGGTACAAAGCACGAGGGG
This sequence comes from Pinus albicaulis, assembly GCA_034641835.2. NCBI lineage: Eukaryota > Viridiplantae > Streptophyta > Pinopsida > Pinales > Pinaceae > Pinus > Pinus albicaulis. The sequence continues at coordinate 906,742,087 of CM076576.1, read as the reverse complement.
TATGAGCGACAAAACCCTTCCATCAGAAAACCGATGCTCCTAATGGAATGCGAATGACTGAAGTGAATGAGACGCCTAAAAATGAAATGCAACAAAGAGATTTGATCTCTGACGGAGGGATGTCAAGACCGAATCTAACATCACCTACCACTACAATATGTGTGCCTTAATACCTTGCAACCAAGTGAGAAACGGTGACTAGTCAATTTATTCATGGTTCCAGAGAGGAACCTTGTCACCACTCACCGCTATTAAGCTTTCGTTACTGGATAACCTTTATGCAGATGATCAGTCGATGAGGAATGGTCTAACCTAGTTGTGAATCTAGCATGCAACCTTGTTGTTGATCCAATGCTCATCACCACGACCTTTACACATTATTAAACTTGAAATAAGTGATAAATAATTGGAGGTAAGTTGACCTAGTCGTGGTTTAGGTATGGGAACCATTCCCACTGGGTTACTACCCACCTCTCAATATTATGATACTATTCTTTGCAACAGGTGAGAGTGTGAAGGTGAGACCACTCTAGTGTTACATGGAGGAAGACTATGGGCCCTACAATAATGACCTTTTAGGGTCACACAACCCTAATGGAAGCCACGTGGGTAAAGTGGTGACATAACCTCTTTAGCAAATTAAAATTATAATGAGCATAAATTTTGATCGGAAACTTGGAATGAGATAAATAGCATATCGCCAAAAACTCTTGACGAGTGTATCACAAAGGTGGCATTGAAATTAAATTCCGCGAACTTGAAAAATTAGGTTTTTTCTAACCCCATATTCATAATATACCTTGGAGACTGAGGCAAACAAGTATCACCTTCCATAACTTGATAATTCCCTTAAGGGGGTGGGATGGGGTTGTTATAGAGTGGTAACAAAGCATAGGTTAAAAACTAGACTTGAAGAGGCTCGCGTACAAACACACAAAATTTTATATGACAATTTAATTATTGTATATGTTGATTTTTTATTTGTAGCTTATGTGGTTGCTAACCTTTATATGCCTTTCTCTAGAATGTATAACTAACATGGGTTTTATCTTATCAATAGCTTCAAATCAATATGATTAGTGCTAACAAGCCAAGCTAGTGAATTATTATATTCATGCTAAATTTAACAAACAACTCTTTATTTGTGACAGCACATAAGAAGACACATATTCCAACAATAAATAAAAGAGTGAGTAGCAGAATATTATAGTACAACATGTTCAAATCCTACTATAATATAGAAGAGGATTCAGTTGGGAAGAATTAAGATGAAAATTCCCATAAATGGATGGATACCCTTAGGATCTTGAGAGTTGAATTGAAAATTTGCAAGGAAGATAAAGAAAATATTGTCAGAGCACAATAAAGGAAAGTATAGGTGAATGAAATAATTTTATAGATCTTATCAGATCTACAAAGACAAAAGAAACATGAGCTTGGTGCCCACTATCTAGGTATGAATAAATCCAACCAAAGCCCATCCGAGATATGAAATTACAGATTGGAAAGCAATAGGGAAGACGAAAACAAGTTAAGGAAAAGGAATATGCAAGCAAGTGAAGACATAATAAAGGGAGAAACCCAACTCAACACTATGTAAAGAGAGTAAGAAGTCATGAAAATTTGTCTAGTGTTGCAACGAGAATACACCACCATCAAAGTAAGAGCTCAATGATGGAAGAGTTCGAGAAAGAAATTCCCTATGCCTTCGATGGAGAAATTAAGAAGCTAAAAGAGGCAGAGGCCTAGTTTTTGGGATTAAAGAAACATTACTTCTTAGTCCACTAATACTTTGAGAACACGAAGGCTAGGGTAACCATTTTAATCCTAGAAGGAAAAGCTAATATATGGTGGGAACATTTCATAAATTTCGAGGTAATTAGAGAAAACGAACTATCATGGAGAAAATTGAAAAATATTTCCATGAGAAGTACATGTCTGAGAGGTTTTATGAAAACAAAGTTAAAGATTTCCATGAACATAAGCTAGGGAATCTTACGTTGAATGATTATACCAACATATTTTTAGATTTGTTAAGGTATGTGCCATATATCAAGGACAAGAAGGTGAATATCCAAAGGTACCTCAGTGGGTTTACACAGTCCTACCAAGATAGGTTTGAGTTTGATGAGCCAAGGACATTAAAGGACACCATCTAAAAGGCTAATTATTTCTATGATTATCCTAAGAATAAGGTGGAATTCCAAAAATACTTGAAGAATAAGGATAGAAGCATTTTTTAAGGAAAAGGGCCAAAATCCTTAGGACAAAAGAAAAGAGGGAAAAATGATGAGTTCACCACTCCTTCCAAGGGTGAGTCCCAATGGAATTTCACTATTGTTGGTAGATTCCAACCTACTAAATCAGTAAGAGAATAGGTCGAGGAACCCGAGAGAAGTTTATTACAATGTCAGGATGTCGATAGAAACACAAGCAAAAGGACTTCCCTCTCCAAAAGAAAAAGAAAAAAAGAGGTTGTATAATGTCCAAGAGGAAGTGACAGTAAAAAATGTATCTCAAAGCATCCGTCAAATTTATGCATTGTTGGACAAAGGAAATAAGATCATCAAGCATTTGATTGAAATGGAAGGTATGGTCACCAACCTCTTGTTTCAATTTTAATCGATCTAGGTTTAAGTTTCAATTATATCAATCGAAAAGTTGTATAGATGTGAAACTTTCAAACCAAGCCTTATGATAAGTCGTGGATGGTCCAACTAACCACCGGAGTCAAAAATAAAGTAATCAGTTGGGTCACATCCTACCACTTGGAGTTGGGAAGCATGCCCATAACAACAGCCCTCAAATCACTATCATTGGGTCCATATGATATGCTAATGGTAATGGACTAAATGGTAGCCCACCGAGTTAAGGTGTATTTGTATAACAAGTCATTGGAATTCCTTAGTGATGAAGGAAAAGAAAAAATACTTCAAGGAGTGAGGAAGCATGTCTTTGTCACATAGATCTCAACACTGCAAGTAAAGAAATGTATCCAAAATGGATGTTCCTTATATGTGGTCCAAGTGACTAGTGTGGCAGAGAGTATCGAGGATATATTCAAATATCACCCTATCTTGAAGTAGTTCATTGATATGTTTTCACAAGAAATATTGGGAGTTCCACCCAGGAAGGAAATCAACTTCTCCATTGAGTTGATTCCTACTGCAGTGCCAATTTAAAAAGTTCCATATCGTATGAGCACATCAGAATTGGTAGAATTAAAGTTTCAACTGAAATAAATGTTGGATAAGAGGAATATCATACCTACTTTGTTTCCTTGGGGAGCTAAAATTATTCATAAAGAAGAAGGATGGTGCGATGCAGATGTACATTAACTTTTGGTAGTTTAATCAAGCTATAGTGAAAAACAAGTACCTGCTTCCCATAATTTGTTATGAATATAATTCATAAAAATAGAATAAATAAATAAATAATGTAATTTCTAATATTCAAATAAGGATTGTGTTAATTAGACATTAGTTAACTGAAAAGGCATGTCTAAAAGACATGCCTAGTCATGAAAGGTCACTTGCGTAGGTATATAAGTAGGGCCTCATTGTAACATTTATTATCAATCACTTATACATTTTATTAATAAATTATTACTACAAGTACCTCTTGTGTATTTTACAATTTAAAGTCAACAAGCTACTAGTTTTGTTGCTTCAGTGGTATCACCTCTTGTGTATTTTACAATTTATAGTCAACAAGCTACTAGTTTTGTTGCTTCAGTGGTATCAGAGCTATGTCGTACAATATAGTCTTACAAGCCTATGAACGTAGTTTACGAGCCTATGAAAATATCTTACCATACAATGTGCCATTACGTGAAGATCCTGAAGAAAGTGAGAAGATTACAAAAAATCAAGAAAAGCTTCAGAAATTAAGAAAATCATGTGCAGAAGTTACAACACTTTTTAAAAAGAATTATATAGAAATCGATAATAAGGAAGATGATGATGATAGCAACGGTGTTGGGTATGTGTTATATTCTTTCCACGACTAAGCACATGTGGGGGGGTAAGAGGGGGGGCGATAGTCCGTGCCCATGGTCCTTAATTTCCGGTGGGTAGTCCACACCCATGGTTTTGTGCATGGCTTTTCACATGGTTTTGGGGTACGATGGTTTTCGGCCCCTGGTATTTTTTTGTAGATCTGGTCAAGGGAACTACGATTATGTTCTAATTCAGGGTTAATGGATTGGGGTTTATGTATGCTTCGACATGTATATATATGTGTTGTAACACTAAAAGGAATATAATGAAAAATTAAGCTGGCCATCCCGATTTGGGATCCAGGGGAAAATCTTTGTGTTTATCTGTTTTATGTTTTATGCTCTCGCTATTGTTTATTTTCTATTATAGGATTCGTGTGTAGATAATTTATGTTCAGGGTTAAAACCTACAAACAGTAAAGAAACATAACAATATGAAGTTTATCTTGATATTGATGGAGATTACGAAGATCAAAATGATGTTTCAGATGAAGATAATCTAGAAGAAGAAAATGAAGAAGATGGTGATCAAAATTATGAATATGAAAATGACTATCTCAAAAAGTTATAAATATGTAGTTTCTGAAAGAAGTAACCTTGTTGAAAAATATGTATCTCATATAGCTAGTGTCCATGACCATTATACCTCCGAGGAAAGAAATTTCCAAATACTGAAGCAAGACACACCTTATTTACAGTAGAGGCTTTCCAACCAAATCAAGTGGTCAAAGGAATTGGAACAAAAATGTGATATTGCAGAGACCAATGCCAACCAGGCAGTTCAGGCAGTCAAGAAATCTCAAAATAATGCGGACACTGCACAAACAAAAACACTAGAATTTGAGAGACTGGTTAAACAAAGGCTATTTGAAATTGAAGGCTTGGAGAAGCATCTAGAGACATTAGAAAGGGAAAAGGATAATCCGATACAGGAATTAGAAAGGGTCCAAAAATCAGAACAAGATGCAGCATCGAAGGTTGCTTCTTTGAAGAGTTCGAAAGGTTCCTCCTTCACATTTCATGCAGTTGCTTATATAGCTATGTCTAATCTCAATCCTTGAAAAATAAGGAAAAGAAGAAGCCTAAGCCCATGCTTAAGCCAAGGCCCAAAAATCGATGATAGTGACATGGGTTACGATGAAATCTGCCAAAGGTTTTTAGGCACAGTCGTGGCGGACCCTATTCGAATCCCTACGGCCACCTACAATCGAGATTCTGTAAAAGACTCGCACAAGCCAGCAGATTTGAGGCCAAATTTCCAATTTAGAGCTACAACAAAGGACTCATGGGTTATTACAGAAAAAAGGCCAACGCCCATGCTTTCTGTGTCATCCTGCGTCTCTTTTATTTTGAAGGTGGCTAAAGAAAAGAAATGGGTAGAATTGTGTGCATAACACATGCAATTTTTAATAATGTGCAGTTGCCCTACTTCTATTTTTACTTCAAATTCATACTTTCGGCCTTAATTTCCATTTTCTGGGCACCAACACCATGTTCTTCTTCCAATCCGCGGCTGGCCATACATATTTTTCCTATTCTCTGGGTTTACTGCGACTTGGAAGGCGTGTTGTTTCATATTCTGGTACCTGCAATCCATGCGGAATCCTGAAATGTTGTAAAATTTATTAGCAATGAAATTTACAAAGTCATGTGGTCTCATTACGAATCAGTGAACTAGTAAAATGGACGACTGAATTCATTCGATTGATAAGATGTAACGTCCCGTCGTTTCAGTGGAGGACGTTAAGTTCCATGGATACGTTATTTCATAACCTATATACTTTTATTTATAATTTCAATTTCGAAATTTCGTTGCTCTACTAGCCAAATTGGATCATTTTCCATTGCTGCACGCAAATCCAAGTGATGGGCACCTAGCTCTGTTACAAGTGCTACAACATTGTGCGAAATGTTTTGAAGAACACCTCCTCCGCTCCAGGGGTCCCAAAGACCATTTGAGAAAATTATATTGTTACTCTAGTATTTCAAGACTTTCTCTATGTCATGACCACCAAATTCAGTTGTTATCCAGAGAGGTCGTGGTTCTACACCAAACATATTGAAACAATCTTGTTTGCAGGACTCAATGTCGAAATTAAACTATGGAAAAATGTTGCTCTCTGGATTGCTAGATATACTATATAGTAATACAATATATATTTTGTATAATTTTATAATTATATAATATATATATTAAAAAAAAATGAAATTAAAATTATTTAAAAAACAAAAAGAAAGAAAAAAAAAGGGTTATTGAGTTATTTAAAAAAGAAAAAGAAAAAGTGATAACTCTAAATCCAAGACAATATCACCCACAAAACTATACAAGATGGGTACCAGTAACGTCAAGTTATAGTTATATTTGAAGAGGTGATAAGCACAAAATGAATATAGCTTTGAGGACAAAGCTTTCCGAAGAAGGGGGCAATTTTATGAATATAATTCATAACAAATAGAATAAATAAAAATAAGTGTAATTACTAATAGTCAAATAAGGATTGTGTTAAGCAGTCATTAGTTAACTGAAAAGGCATGTCTAAAATACATGCCTAGTCATGAAAGGTCACTTGCGTAGGTATATAAGCAGGGCCTCATTGTAACATTTATCATCAATCACTTATAAATTTTACTAATAAATTATTACTGCAAGTACCTCTTGTGTATTTTACAATTTAAAGTCAACAAGCTACTAGTTTTTTTGCTTCATAATGATGACCTATTTGATCAGCTAAGAAGGGTAGTGTTAGCAACCTATAATATAGGGGTTATAATTTTGACTTGACTATTGATAATCTTGTAAATCTGTACATACTTTGCCTTCTGCAAGTTGTATTCACATATTTTGTAAAAAATAAAAAAAATCAAAAAATCAAAAAGAGGGTAAAAAGTCCTAAAAGAATAATCAAAGGACTTAGAAAAAACAAAAGACCCCAAAAGAAAAAATGAATAAAACATGAAAGTGAGCAAACATAAATGCCACTACTTTTTACTTTTTGACTATGGCAGAGTGTCAATAAATGCCATTAGTCCTTGATGAGTTAAACAGTTAAATATTAACTTGTCATTGTTTCAATTTCCTTTGTTGTAGATAGAGAATAATGAGTTGTTAGACAGTTTAATCCTAACAATTCAGTAGTTACCTAGAGAAATAAAGTGAATCCAATAGTTTAATCTGGATTCATGGATGAAATAAGTGTAGATTTAGATAGTTTACTTGCTTTCAGAAAGAATAAATGCTGTGAAGGTTGCTAGCTTAAATGCACCTACTACAAAAGAAGAAAAAATGTTAGCATGGTAAGATGGGTAGGTAGAAGAAGCTGAAAAATCTCATTGTAAACATCATTTAACATGGGCTTCAGAATAACTAACTCCCCCTTCCCATAGTCATGAATCATTCTAAACTATCAGTCAGAAAGGCTCAAGGCATTTCCTTGACTTTTGTTGGGACCGGACCCAAGGCTCTATGACTGATTAGTTAAAAGTGTGAAATGTCTAAATTAATCCCCTAATCACATCATTTACCATTCATGCACTCATCCCCTTGAAAAAATCCTATGTAAAATCTCATTTTTACTTAAAGACATTTGTAATTCCTATTTAGCTAACTTCCTACTTCATTTAAACGCAATAAACCCTCAAAATAACATTATATCATGAGCTAAGTGATAATATCAATGAAAATTATCTTGTAATTCACTTTACTTATTATGAATATGTGTTTTGAGTATACCTTGTCCTATTTTTGTACTAACTTTAACTTATATATTAACTCCCTATACAACTAACTTTTTCCTATTATATAACTTATTTTTATAAATAAATCCCAAAAACCCACTTATTATAACTTAAGCCAAAGTTATTTATTCCCACATATTTAAATAAAACCCCCCCTTATAACCCCTTTGGCTAAGTTTATCCTTATATGTAATCCCGCCCCTATGGTAATTAAGTCTTCTCGATTTAATTAACCATATAATAAAAAGATATGAAAAACCTTGTAAAACATGTTTCATATATGTTTTAAAAAATATATATATCGAAGTTTAATTTAAACTGAACTTCTAAAAACCATATCCCTTGTATATCTTTCCCCGACCCCCTAAACCTTAGTTAAAATATTTATTAAACCCCCTGATCACCCTTCCCATTGGAAAAAAGCCACTTTTATATACAAAACTCATTAAAAGGCCTGTACCCATCGGGATTCAATATTGACCCTTCGATCCCCAAATCCCTTTGATCTAACGGTTGTAAATCTACACGACAGATTATTACTACTCCATCCTTTCCCCATCACGATTGAATTATAACCGTTGATATTTTATTTTACTCCCAAGATCTACGGTCAAAAATGAACACAACAACTGATCTTCCCCGCACCTTCTCTTTTAATCCCGATCGTTCATTACCTGAAGTCAGATCTGATGGCAATAACGCATTTTCGCGCTCACAAAGTAATCGACGGATGTTTTGAAAAAGTCGTGCGAAATGGGTGGTTTATCCAAACCAGCGCGCGTCGATGTGTCACGATTCTATTGCATCACATTCAAAAAGGGCATTACTGCTTACCACCATTGAATCGCGCGAATACCACTAGCAGTATTCCAAAAACCACACCCGTTTAACCATGATTTAATGTGATTTAATGTGATTTAACTATGGTTTCAATTATGGTTTAATACATTAAACTTATAAATTTTTAATGAATTTTCACCTTTTTTACATTTAAAACTCTGAAATCCTCTGCAGAGCCCTTTCCCTCAGAATTTCACCATTTAACCTCTGAGAGCCTGCGCAGAGCCTTTTTACTCCTTTTTAACCATCCAACACCATTTTCGAAACCAAATTGCCCTGCAATTCGACGAAAAAGTGCTACATTTCCCTCTAAAAGACCAATTCTGCAGAAATTGAAGATCGAGCGCAACTGCGTAACATCTTCAAACCCCAATTTCATTGATTTTCAGGTATTTTTCGTCAAAGCTTACCCACTGAGCATCAAATTCCTATTCTTTTTTTTGTAAATCATTTGAAATAGCACATATAAAATTGCAGAAAACATCCATAGTACAGGGGAAACTCTGTGAAAATTTCCCCAAAATCCCTAATTGTCGTTTCTTGTAGTTTTTACCCAAACTCTGGTCTTTTTCACTACTGAAATTGATCGTAAAATATGTTATGAGCATTAAAACCCTTGTTTTATCGAAAACCCTGTCTAGAAACCCTATTTTACCAGTAAAATTCACCAAGAAGCCCTTTTTTATAATAAAAGAACTTAGCAAACTTTCTAAGATTGCTTTGTTCAGTTTAAAAATGACAAAGAAACAAGTAACCCCTAAAAATGGAGGCCCAAATCCTCTAAAGAAAGCCTCTGCAAAATTCCCTCAGCCTGAGTCTTCCAAAATTGACAAACCAACCCCTGCAATCACTGCTGATTCCACAGAGGTGGTCAAGCCAGTCCAGCCTCCAGTCATTTCCCTAGAGAATAGTCCCTTAGTTGACCTTGATTATAGAATCCTAGACCCTACTGTAGAATTTAACTTGCTTGATGTTTATAATTGGTGCTTTGGAAAATCTGTAGAAAAACGTGACAAAGATATTCCAGTCTGGGAGTCCAATTTTCCAAAATACATTATTCCTCAAACTCATCCATCCCCTAATTTTGTCATATTATGTCAATCCTTTTATCTTCCAGACCAAAGATGCAATTTGAATAAAGATAGAGAGGTCTTGTTTTACATCAATGAAGAATCTATAAACTCTATGCTACAACTAAACCTTGATCCCAATGCTGCTTCATTGTCCATAGAGGAGTTGACTCAAAATTACCTAGAGCTTGAATTTGCTTCTAAATTCAAAGTCTTCCAGACTTTTTGTCCCAAGCAAGTTAATATCCCCAAACTTAATCCTCCATTTGATACCTTTGATTTCCCTGATGAAACCACGCAAATTGTCTCAATGCTATCATTCATACTAGGATACACCAGTGATGAATTCATTGATGTGGCTATATTAGGTTTTTTTTCAACTCTTAGTCCTGGCCAGTCTCCTTCCATAGTGTGCAATTTTGATAAATTCATTGCAGAAAACTTGCATTATCAGTTGTCAAGTTTATCAGAAGAAGGAGTCTTCAGATACACATCATATCTGTTTCACCTCTTTTTGTATTATCAAGCAGATAAGTTTCTCATTGAATTTCAGAAAGTGGATCGAGAGGGAAATGTTCTTTTAGTTGTATTTTCGTCATCAATTCTAAGAAAATGGAATAGAGAATATAGCTTTGCATATTTCAATGACCTGTTTTTAGTGCCTGCTATGAATCTGTTCAATAAAGAGCAGAACCCTAGAATCAATGAAGAGACAAAGAGAATTCTACAGCTATCTGAGAGCTGTAAAACAGGGGACTGGTATTTATACAAAAGCTACATAGAAATAAGAGTATATGGTGCACTCCTGGCCCCATATAAACTACCAAGATTTGTTACAACAAGGATATTTGAATTGGAGTATTTGAGGCAGTTATTGAATGCAGATGAAATTAATTTCATAGCTTCCAGGAAAAAGACCCAGTTTAAACTGAAGAATCAAATTGGGCCATTTATTGTAAATAATAGAGAAGCAACCCATGAAATCAATGTGAAGTTGAAAGAGTACAAATTCCCATATAGTTTCGTGTGGAATTATGATCCACAAGGTACTTTAAGCACACTGAGAGTGAAATGAAAGTTTCCCGTCTTTTTGCATGATTCCAAGCCCCATATTGAAAAGTATGCTAACAAACTTGAATGGGAGCCCAACACTCTAGTTGATGATGATTCACAGGAAATGCAAAGAAACAGTGCCAAAGGTAAGCAAGTTGATCAAACACAGGTATTGGCAGTTAATAAAGAAACTGAAAGTGTACATAAAATAAGCATAGAAGGAGATAGTTTCATAGCTGAAACTATTCAGGATAAAAGATTCAGAATTTCTTATAGCAAGAAAAGTAAATTGACAGATGAAGAAAGGAATAAAGCTGTTAATATTGAAGATAATGAAACTGATGATGAAGCTACAAGAATAGTGATTGAAACACTTAAAGAGCTTCAAAATGTCAAAATTGGAACACAACAAAAGGATACAGTCATGATGGAGAATCAAAAAAATGTTGATATGCCTTCTTCTTCTAAGGAACCTGACAACAATGAGTCAGAAATTCAAATCAGGTTTAGACAGGTAAAAGAGAAGAATGAAGAAATCAAGAATCAAGCATATTCTAGGTTCCTTAAGGAAAAGCCTTGAAACAAGGACAGACTCCTTTCAGCTTTCGATTATTCTTCTAATAAATTGGTAATGTCATTTTTGAAGCCTACAATGGTTGATCCAATGTCAGTAGCAGACTATTCAAAAACAGATCTTGAAGTTGATGCAGATGCTATGCATGAATTGGATCAAATAGAATTTCATAGGAGCAATACTGAAATACTATATTCTAAAATTTTCAGTAATATTATGAAATCTATTAGGCTTGAGAAAAAAGTGCTCAACCTTCAGAATCAAATGAAACTAGATAAGGCATCATTATATGCCAATAACTTGAGAATCAAAGAATTGGAGGACATAGTGATTGAAGCAGGGGCTGACACAGCAAATATTGAAGGGGAAAAGTCATAATAAAGAAGAAAAATGAAGATATAGTTGCCCTCAGAAAATAGCTAAAGTTTCCCCAAAGTGAAAATCCTCAAGCAAAGGAAATCCTTTAGTAGAAAACTGAAAATGATGAACTCAAACAACTTGTCCTTAATATGACTGCCCAAATAAAAGAAATGGAAAGTCAAATGGAAGCTTCCATAAGAGAAAATGAAAATCTAAAGAAAACTCAACATGTTCACATTCCTACAGTGATCCCTACTGTAAGTACAGTTGTCCCATCTACATTGACAGAACACTTGGCACCACAAGGAGTATTGGCAATTGCAGTGTCAATTACTTCTTGTGATATTTCTGCCTCTTCTTTATCTACCTCACAAGTAAACATAGTAGAGGACAAGGCTGCACTAGTGAGAGCCATGGAAGATCTTTCTCTTAAAAACAAAGAAATATTCAGCTTAAAAGGCACCATTAAAGATCTAGAAACATAAAAAAGGGATGCCCTAATTACTTCCAAAGGGCATGAACAGAGGACAGACAGGTTACAAGAGCAGGTAAAAATTCTTCAACAACAGGTGAACCTTACTGAACAGGTTGCTTATATAAAGAATCATTTATGGTAAAAAATAACTGAAGGTATTCATTCACAATGGCCTTCCATTCAAATTATATATGAAAAAAAACATCTGTTGCATGCTGCCTTAGCAGAAATTGATAGAACAAAGAATGAGCTTGGCAACAAACCACAACAGGAATTTCAGCTTATCACATTTTTGAATAGAAAAACTAAAGAATAATTGGCTGAATTGAAGATTCCAGACAGGACAGAAGCTATTTTAGAAATCAAGAAAGTCCTTACAAAAAGAAACATCATGAACAATCTGGAAGAAAAGTGTGACAATATGAATATATCAATTAGAAAATTCAAAACTAAGTATAACTTGCTAGTTGAAGCAGGACTTCTAGACATTCATGCACTGAATGATAAATTGATGCCACAGAAGGACTATGACCAGAAGATCAGAAATTATGCTAAAGAACAAGCCAAAAAGCCTTTGCCTCCAGGATCTCCAAGTGGCAAAATATTACTTCAATATTTTGAAAATCTGTTCTTTTTGGAAAATGAAATAAAGTATATGTTCACAGTGAAGCCTAAATTTTCCAAGTATACAGAGACTCATGAAAGTACAAAAATCTGAGAAGCATAAGGATCCCAACAGCCCAGCAATGGAAAGAATTCACAGATCTGATGTGAATTCAACAAGTAAAAGATGCAGAAAAAATCAATATGAAAGGTCATATTTTACTGTTACCTCAAAGGTAAAAAGTATAGGGTTAAAGTGTATCAGAAGGTTAAAGAGTATCAGTGAAAATAATGTTACTATTGGTTATTTTTAATTACCACAGTAAGACAACTAAAATCAGATGAATAAATAGTATCAACGTTAAAGGATTCTCGTCGTGACAAGATAAGTCTCGTTTTTTCCTGTTTTCAATATATTTCTTTTAAAGTTTACATTCATTCATGTTATGTGTTTCTATTTTTTAATGATCAATTAAGGAGAAATTAAACAGGATTAATGATAATAAACTCCCTGTTTAAAACTTGTTGGCATTTTGATGTTTTCTGCTTGATAACCGGACCATAGAATTCTTAATTTCTCTAGGTCCCAGTTTGATCCCCTCCTTTAATCTTCTTATCTGTAGCTTAAGGATTCTTAAGTGCCCTTTTGCTCAGGTTCCACCCACTCCATCAATCAAGCCTATACAAAGCCTTAGAAGGTCACCTATCTTGCCCTTAGCACATTTGCATCTCTAAGTTTTATTTCTTAGTTTTGCCTGCCTAGAGAGTTGACTCCATTGCCCAATGTTCTGGTAGATCCTTCTGGTTTACCTTGAAATCTTTTTATTCCCACCAATATTTTAAAACAAGCCCTACTTTTCACTCATAGCTAGCCTAAAATCTTTTACCAAAACAAAGCTAAATCATAAGGAGAGATCCCTCTCCGGAGCTCAGGAAGGCTAGATCCTGAATTCCCAAAGCAGTTCTTGGTAACCCCTGTTGTTCTTAACTATAAAAATCCCCATCCCACAACCTGAGAATTACTAGGCTGATAACATATTGGCGACTCCACTGGGGAACTAACCACTCTCCAGTTTTAAGTTTTATCTTGAAGGAAGATCTTTAATTATATATTTTCTACTTTAAGATTGAATTTAAAGGTTGTGGGTATTTTACCTAATAAACATTCTGGCTCCCAAAAAATTCTACTACACTAGATCCAACCCCGATCCTAATCCTCCAGAGATAGTAGATGATCCGGACCAGATAGGAAGAAAGAAGAAAAAAAAATTGATAGTTCTGAAACTGAGATACCTCTGAGAAGGGCTGATTCTTTACCCAAAGAATTGGTTAGCTTAACAGACATTGATTTTGACTTAAAGTTTGAAAGATCTTTATTTAGAACAAAATATGAATCATATTTAAAAGAAATTGTTTTAGATCCAGTTTTTACTTCTTATGTGAGTGAAAAACATGAGCTTATTTATGGTCCTACTAAATCAGATCAAACTGAAAGTAAAAGTCCAGTTAAAAGGGTAAGTGTCACAAAAATCAAAGACATTGAAGAAGCTGTTAAGTTAGCTAAATTTTTGTCTAAATTTAAACCCCCAATATTTGAACTATATACAACAGTATTTCCAGCATCATATTAAAATCTGTATGCTGCCACATCATTTATTGATTCTGTTGTCAGTTCACCTCAAGAGCCCATAAGCCCTGAGTTGCCTCTACCCCAAAGAATCATATACTCATCATATCCACAATCCACTGCTATTTCATCAACCGATCCATTCATCCCTGAGCTGCCCATGCAACCCAAAGTAGTATATCCATCATTTACCCAACCCATTACAACTACCATTAGCCATACTACTTCTTTTTCATCCTCCTTACCGAGCTCTTCAAGCACATCTATTGCAGTAACCAGAAAAATCCCTACTACCACTACTGTACCTTCAAGTTCAGCAAAAATCCTAGCCATTGCAGCTCAATATGCTCCCTTGGTTTTGCCACAAAATCTCCATGACATGCCCCAGAACTATCAAAAATACATCCCACTATTTGATAATCTCTCACAGATAACTGCTCAACAACATGTGACTAGGATGAATGATTTCTAGGAAGTCTATGAAATTCATGAAAGTGATGTTCAAATGAGGTTATTTTCCCAGAGTTTAATTGGAGAGGTAAAAACCTGGTTTAAAATTTTAGGAGCTGGTAGCATAGCAGATCTAGCTGCATTCCATAGAGCATTCCTTAATAAATGGGAGAAAAATAAGAACCCTATGCAAATAATATCTGAGTTTGATGCAGTCAAGAGAGCCCCAAATGAGTGAGTCCAAGACTTTTATACAAGGTATAACAACGTTTACAATGTTATCCCCACAGAACTTAAACCTACCCCTTACTATATGCTACTGAAATTCCCCGATTGCTTTGACGTAGACATGGCTTATCAACTTAGGGAAAGGGATGCGGATACTTTAGAAAAAATGCAACAAAACTTTGTAGGTGTAGAAGTTAACATACTTGTTAAGAAGGCTAGGCTGAGAAATGAAAGAAGGGTTACTATTAAAGAAGAAACATCTCACTTAGATAATAAATTTGATTTCATTACTAAATCACTAGAAAAATTAGTTGATAGACTAGATAAAATTAAAAGAAAACCCCAATGGGACAATCAATCCCAGATCCGGAATCCCAATTACAGAAAAAATAGCAACCCAGGGAAAGGTAAAGAACCTTCCCGTGATCAAAATATAAGAACCCCACTCCAAGAAAATTTCGCAGAAAGTTCACAAAATAGTGTTGACGAGGAGGAAGACATCAACATTTTCATGGGGATTGATGAAAACAACACCATTTTCCTCACCCAGGAGGACCAGGAACTATTTGAACTGCAACAGTTCAAGGTAGAATCTAGAGAATCCTACGATTACAAACAAGGTTACGATTTTGCAATAAATGAGATTCATAATCAATACAATCTTAGGAGTAAGAAAAAGAATGAACCTGTCATGAAAATTAATGCTCCAAACTAGCAAGAACAAAAAAAAAAGAATACTGATACTACTAAATCGAAATTTTTGCAAATTCTCCCGAGAGAGCACAAACCAAGTTCAAACCCAACTAGTCCTAAGAAACAGCAAGGCCTAAAGATTGTGGCCATTACTGACGAGGTGGCTAAATGTTCGAATGATGTTCCAAAAGATAATTCTCCCAAAGCCACCAATACAACAACAATCATTGAGCCAAGAAAGAATCCTACTGATTTTAAAAAATAGGATCCTAAACATTTTTTTAATAATCCTAAAACTGATAAAACTTCTGCTTTCCCTCAAAATAATCCTGAAAACACTGTTAAAAATAGCAGAAACCAAGAAACTCAGATAGAAGATAGGAGAAAAGCTCAAAACAAAGGAAAAACAATATAAACTCAAGAGAAATCATCACAAACCTCAGTTCCCAAAGAAGAAATGATTCAAACCATTAGATCTCATCCAACGTTTAATACGAAGTCTGAAATTTCCAAAGTAAAAATAGTTGTTCCCTTAGTAGAACTAGCTAAAAATGATTCATATAGATCTATGATTTCTGATGCATTGAATTTGAATGAGAATGAAGATACCATCAACATGAATGAAGATAGACCTGAGTTGATTTTTGGTCCCAACGTAGATGGAAAGCATTCAGATATGATGGTACCCCCATTTTATTTAAGTCTTACCATACATGACCAAATGCTACACAATACTATGTTAGATACAGGAGCTTCCCACAATTTAATGCCTAAAGCTATAATGGAAACTCTTAATCTAGACATAACCAGACCTTATAAGGACTTATTCTCATTTGATTCATCCAAATTCTAATGCATTGGTTTGATTAAAGATCTATGTGTTAACCTAGTCTAATATCCAGGTAAAAGTATGATCATGGATGTTGTAGTAGCTGATATCCCGCCTAAGTATGGCATGCTTTTTTCTCGCTCATGGGGAGAAAAGTTACAGGGATCTCTACAACTGGATATGATTTATGCTACTATCTTAGTATTCGGACAGCATAAAAAGCTTTATAGGGAAACCTTTATGAAGTACATGGTCAGTAGTGTAGACAGACCTACAAATTATCCAATTTATGCTACTCCCACCGATCTTGATTCTTTCATTCTCAGTAACTCTGATCAAAATGAAAATCCAACTGAACTTTGTGATAAAAAACTTAAAATTATGGATGATTATATTAGTCATGAAGCTTTGTGGAATTTAGACTTTGATGGATCCGTAAATAAATTTGGAACTGGAGCTGGTGTTTGGATTACAAATATTGAAACAGATAATTCTGAACGACATGCCTTTAGATTAAAATTCAAATGCACCAACAATATGGCTGAGTATGAAGCATTAATATTAGGTTTACAAATCATTAGAAATAAGGGATGAAAAGGAATAATGGTCATGGGAGATTCTGAACTAGTTATAAAGAAAATAAATGCAGAGTATTCAGTTCATAATCCGAGACTCGCAAGATATAGAGAAACAGTATTGGACGTACTAAATGAATTTTTAGAAGGTAAATTTGCTATCATCTCCCGAAATCAGAACATACATGCCCATTTCATAGCAAAATTTTCCAGCAGTTGTAAATTTCATTTTTCACCATTATAGAAATATACTGCTAAGATTAAACATAGGCCTATTGTTCCTGATAACGTGAAATATTGGTAAACCTTTTCTGAAGATCAACGAATTTATCATTTTTGAATATTGAGCATGAATTTCAGAATTGTCAAATCGATAACGACTGTAATATAGACTCATCATGTGATATAGATGTAAATTTCTGTCAAATAGATTATTTAGATAATTTAGATGTACATAAGTTTGAAAAGCCTACTATTTTTACTCAAAGTGACATTGATGAAATGGAAAAAGTAGACATAGAGGAATTGATTGAAAATGACATAGATTTGATTGATTTAAAGAAAAACATTTTACCCAGAGGTTTAACTCCTCTAGAATATTTATTTGACTCTAATGATGTGCCCAAAAGGCCAAAAATGGAGCCAGTTAAATTTGATGTAGAAGAGTAAAACTTAGGAACAGACGATAAACCAAGAATAATCAAACTATGTAAATCCTTACCAGCAGATCAAAGGGTTAAATACATTGAATTTTTAAAAGAATTTCAAGATGTCTTTGCATGGAGCTATGAAGACCTAAAAAATTATAACACAGACATTATTCAACATAAAATTCCTTTAAAAGAAAACCAAAAGCCCTTTCAACAGAAACTCAGAAGGATTAATCCAGTTTTGTTACCTTTGATAGAAAAGGAAGTTAAGAGGATGTTTGATGCTCAGATAAATACACCAGTTAGATATTCTGATTGGGTTTTTAATCTAGTTCCAACCAGAAAAAAGAAAGGAGAAATAAAACTATGCATAGACTTTAGGAATCTTAATAAGGAATCCTTGAAGAATAACTACCCCTTGCCAAAAATGGACCATATTTTACAGAGGGTAGCAGGTTCTTCCAGAATCTCTTTATTAGATGGTTTCTCTGGTTACAATTAGAACCTAGTTGATAAAGATTACCAAACCAAAACTTCATTTACTACTCCATGGGGCACTTTCATGTATGTGAAGATGCCTTTTGGGTTAAAAAATTCAGGAGCCACATTCGAAAGAGCCATGTATATTGCCTTTGCCAAGGAAATCCATGATTTTTTAGTCATTTATTTGGATGATATTACTGTTTTTTTGAAAAAAAATAATGATCACTTGGATCATCTGAGACAAGTTTTCATTAAATGCAGAAAATATGGTATATCTCTTAATCCAAAAAAGTCTCTTTTTGGGTTAGAATAAGGAAAATTGTTAGGTCATATCATTTCGAAAGAAGGCATTAGAATAGATCCTGCTAGAATCGAAGCAATTCAAAACATTCTACCACCAAGGAACATCAGAGAACTCCAAGCATTCTTGGGAAAGATCAATTTTCTAAGAAGATTCATATCTAATCTGGCCGAGATTATAAAAGATATTAATAACATGCTTAAAAAGGACTCCTCAATTAAATGGACAATGAAGGCCAAACAATCTTTTGAATCCATCAAACAGGCCTTAACTAAAGTACCAGTCCTTATCAGTCCAGATTACACTAAAGATTTCATAATCTTTTCCTTTGCATATGAACACACCATTGTTGCAGTTCTTCTGCAGAAAAACGATCAAGGCTTTGAACAACCCATAGCATTTTTTAGTAAAGCTCTCAAAGATGCACCAATGAAATACAACATAATTGAAAAACAGGCTTTGTCTCTGGTTAAAGCCATCAAAGATTTCAGAGTGTATGTACTTCATTCACACATAATTGCATATGTCCCTAATGCAGTGGCTAAAGACATTTTAACTCAAGATGGACCAGACAGCAGGAGAGGAAAGTGGATGGCCACAATCCTTGAATATGATCTGGAAATTAAACCAACCAAACTCATTAAAGGACAGGGTTTGGCCAGACTGATGGCTGAATCAAATTGCAATGCCTTAGATATTAATTTCATTGCACAAGTAGATGAACAAGAAGATATGGCGAATCCATCGATCAGTGAGGCCTTCCAAGACTCACCCTGGTACTCTGACATAATCTTTGTACTTACAAACTTACAAGCTCCTCCTGGACTTACCAAAACCAAGAAGAGATTTATCAAGCAAAAGGCAATGAAATTTTGTATCTTGAACACTGCACTATATTGGAGAGAAAGTACTGGGATTTTACTTAATTGTTTATTGAAATCTGAAGCTGAAAAAATCCTTGAAGAGTTTCATGCAGGTGACTGTGGTGGAAATCTATACTGGAAGAGAACAGCTCATAAAATACTCAGAGCTGGTTTTTACTGGCCATCCTTGTTTTCAGATGTTAAAAAGTTTGTTACCTCTTGTCATAAGTGCTAGATTTTTGAAGGTAAAAATAAACTTTTGCCTTTACCTCTTAAACCAATATCCACAGAAAAACCATTTCAGTTATGGGGTTTAGACTTCATAGGTGAAATTCATCCCCCATCCTCTGTTTAGCACAAATGGATTTTAACTGCCACTAATTACTTTACTTAGTGGATAGAAGAAATTCCCACTAGGCAAGAAACAGACTCAGTTATTATCTCATTCATAGAAAGTAATATTTTGTCTAGATTTGGATGCCCACACAAAATAAACACAGACAACGCTGCTGCTTTCAAATCTAAGAAAATGATTTCTTTCTACCATAAATATCATATTACCTTAGGACATTCTACAACATATTATCCCCAGGATGATGGTCTGGCCGAATCCTCAAATAAAAATCTAGTTAATATCATAAAAAAACTACTCCAAGATAACAAAAAGACATGGAATAAGAAGCTCGTCTATGCCCTTTGGGCTGATAGACTTACCACAAAAAATTCTATAGGAACTTCACCATATCAGATTGTTTATGGTACTGATGCAGTTTTTCCTTATTCCTTGGGTGTTCCAATCATGAAGATGATCCAGGAATTACAGGTTGAAACTAATGACATTCAAAGAAGAATCAATGAGACCATACACCTTCAACAAACTAGAGATGAATTTTATGAAAAGTCACAAGTATTACAGGACAAGATCAACAAGATTTTTGACAAAAGAGTTAAGGAAGATGACTTTTTCATAGGAGATCAAGTTTTAAGATGGGATTCAAGAAGAGAGGATAAAGGTAAACATGGGAATTTTGATTTTCTGTGGCAAGGACCTTATGTAATATATGGTTACAGAGGAAATAATTCCTTTTTTATCAGAAATTTGGATGGAACAGAGCTTCAAGAAGGACCAGTAAATGGAAGAATGTTGAAACATTACTATTCCTTGCAAGTCACTTAACAGTTAGACCCATTTACTTTATCATTGTAAATATTCATAGTCAGAGTGTAGATTGGATTGGATATATTATCTACAATGTTGAAGATCGAAGAGAAGGCCCTGAGCTTTGTAGTATAAGATATCATAAATATGATTGTTTCTGAAAACATAAGACATTTACAGGATCACCAAGCTCAATGGATAAGGTTACTGATCTCAGAGTTCTTGGCATTTCACCAGGATAAGCCATCCCCAAGTGAAGCCGACGTTAGCAACCTATAATATAGGGGTCATAATTTTGACTTGACTATTGATAATCTTGTAAATCTGTACATACTTTGCCTTCTGCAAGTTGTATTCACATATTTTGTAAAAAATAAAAATAAAAAATTGAAAAATCAAAACAAGGGTAAAAATTCCTAAAAGAATAATCAAAGGACTTAGAAAAAATAAAAGACCCCAAAATAAAAAATGAATAAAACATGAAAGTGAGAAAACATAAATGCCACTACTTTTTAATTTTTGACTATGGAAAAGTGTCAATAAATGCCATTAGTCCTTGATGAGTTAAACAGTTTCATCCTAACATTTTAGTAGTTGGGTAGAGAAATAAAGTGAATCCAACAGTTTAATCTGGATTCATGGATAAAATAAGTGTAGAGTTAGATATTTTACTTACTTTCAGAAAGAATAAATGCTGTGAAGGTTGCTAGCTTAAATGCACCTACTACAAAAGAAGAAAAAATGTTAGCATGGTAAGATGGGTAGGTAGAAGAAGCTGAAAAATCTCATTGTAAATATCATTTATCATGGGCTTCAGAATAACTTACTTCCCCTTCCCATAGTCATGAATCATTCTAAACTATCAGTCAGAAAGGCTCAAGGCATTTCCTTGAATTTTGTTGGGACCGGACCCAAGGCTCTATGATTGATTAGTTAAAAGTGTGAAATGTCTAAATTAATCCCCTAATCACATTATTTTCCATTCATGCACTCATTCCCTTGAAAAAATCCTAAGTAAAATCTCATTTTTACTTAAAGACATTTGTAATTCCTATTTAGCTAACTTCTTACATCATTTAAACGCAATAAACCCTCAAAATAACATTATATCATGAGCTAAGTGATAAGATCAATGAAAATTATCTTGTAATTCACTTTACTTATTATGAATATGTGTTTTGAGTATACCTTGTCCTATTTTCGTACTAACTTTAACTTATATATTAACTCCCTATACAACTAACTTTTTCCTATTATATAACTTATTTTTATAAATAAATCCCAGAAACCCACTTATCATAACTTAAGCCAAATTTATTTATTCCCACATGTTTGAATAAAACCCCCGCTTATAACCCCTTTGGCTAAGTTTATCCTTATATGTAATCCCGCCCCTATGGTAATTAAGTCTTCCCGATTTAATTAACCATATAATAAAAAGATATGAAAAACCTGGTAAAACATGTTTCATATATGTTTTAAACAAAAAATATAGCGTATTTTAATTTAAACTAAACTTCTAAAAACCATATCCCTTGTATATCTTTCCCCGACCCCCTAAACCTTAGTTAAAATCTTGATTAAACCCCCCGATCAAAAGGCCTGTACCCATTGGGATTCAATCTTGACCCTCTGATCCCCAAATCCCTTTGATCTAACGGTTGTAAATCTACGCGACAAATTATTACTACTCCATCCTTTCCCCATCATGATTGAATTATAACTGTTGATCTTTTATTTTACTCCCAAGATCTACGGTCAAAAATGAACCCGACAGCCGATCTTCCCCGCACCTTCCCTTTTAATCCCGATCATTCAATACCTGAAGTCAGATCCGACGGCAATAACGCATTTTCACGCTCACAAAGTAATCGATGGATGTTTTGTAAAAGTCGCGTGAAATGGGAAGTTTATCCAAACCACCCCGCGTCGACGTGTCATGATTCTATTGCATCACATTCGAAAAGGGCATTACTGCTTACCACCATTGAACCGTGCGAATACCACTAGCGGTATTCCAAAAACCACACCCGTTTAACCATGATTTAATGTGATTTAACTATGGTTTCCACTATAGTTTAATACATTAAACTTATAACTTTTTTTATGAATTTTCACCTTTTTATGTTTAAAGCTCTGAAATCCTCTGCAGAGCCTTTTCCCTCATAATTTCACCATTTAACCTCTGAGAGCCCGCGCAGAAACGTTTTACTCGTTTTTAACCATCCAACACCATTTTCGAAACCAAATTTCCCTGCAATTCGACCACAAAGTGCTACATTTTCCTCTAAAAGACCAATTCTGCAGAAATTGAAGATCGAGCGCAACTGCGTAACATCTTCAGACCCCAATTTCATTGATTTTCAGGTATTTTTCGTCAAATCTTACCCGCTGAGCATCAAATTCCGGTTATTTTTCTATAAATAATTTGAAATAGCACATATAAAATTGCAGAAAACATCCATAGTACAGGGGAAACTCTGTCAAAATTTCCCCAGAATCCCTAATTGTCATTTCTTGCAGTTTTTACCCAAACTCTGGTCTTTTTCACTACTGAAATTGATCGTAACATACGTTATAAGCATTAAAACCCTTGTTTTATCAAAAACCCTATCTAGAAACCCTATTTTACTAGTAAAATTCACCAAGAAGCCCTTGTTTCTAATAAAAGAACTTAGCAAACTGTCTAAGCTTGCTTTTTTCAGTTTAAAAATGACAAAGAAACGAGTAACCCCTAAAAATGGAGGCCCAAAGCCTCTAAAGAAAGCCTCTGCAAAATTCCCTCAGCCTGAGTCTTCCAAAATTGACAAACCAACCCCTACACTCACTACTAATTCCATAGAGGTGGTCAGGCCAGTCCAGCCTCCAGTCATTTACCCAGAGAATAGTCCCTTAGTTGACCTTGATTATAGAATCCTGGACCCTACTGTAGAATTTAACTTGCTTGATGTTTATAATTGGTGCTTTGGCAAATCTGTAGATAAAGGTGACAAAGATATTCCAGTCTGGGAGTCCAATTTTCCAAAACACATTGTTCCTCAAACTCATCCATCCCCTGATTTTGTCATATTATGTCAATCCTTTTATCTTCCAGACCAAAGATGCAATTTGAATAAAGATAGAGAGGTCTTGTTTTACATCAATGAAGAATCTATAAACTCTATGCTACAACTAAACCTTGATCCCAATGCTGCTTCATTGTCCATAGAGGAGTTGACTCAAAATTACCTAGAGCTTGAATTTTCTTCTAAATTCAAAGTCTTCCAGACTTTTTGTCCCAAGCAAGTTAATATCCCCAAACTTAATCCTCCATTTGATACCTTTGATTTCCCTGATGAAACTAGGCAAATTGTCTCAATGTTATCATTCATACTAGGATACACCAGTGATGAATTCACTGATGTGGCTATCTTAGGTTTTCTGTCAACTCTTAGTCCTGGCCAGTCTCCTTCCATAGTGTACAATTTTGATAAATTCATTGCAGAAAAAATGCATTATCAGTTGTGATGAAAAGTGAATTAGCCACGGGGCAGGTTCACCTTTCAGTTAAACAAAATCAATCTGCAACTTATTAAAATCCATAACAAGCTACAGATTCATCGCTCTGAAACTTTGAACTCGATCCTAGGGCCTGTGGGTTATAGGACCATTATGCTTCTGCAACGCCACTCTCATGGAATTTCGAATCAACATTTCGTTTATAATAACACCCATTATAAAATGGTCATAGCATGCAAATATTTTACATGGTTTACATCCACGCATCCGCCCTTGCGTTATCAAAGGTATTAATAGAACCTTGGAAAAACATTTACCAACCATAAATGTATTCATAAAATTGAACGCCCAAACAACGTTTCGTTTTAATTTAAATTTCAACTTTGATAAAAACTTCAAGCACCAACATACATGAATGTTTGGTCCCGCAATATTTATACTTACTTTACACCGTTAAAATCCAAACAACTTCACAATGCAACTGCCCGTAGATCTTCATCTCATGGTTCCCTGCAATTAACCATCTTTCACTGCGCACTTCTCTTCGATTTTTCCTTTCAGATTCACACCTTATTAATCCAATCAATCTGTTGTATGAACGCCGTCGGATCTCCAGCACTTAGGATCGAACGACATCTTCTGCATACTGGTAAAACGCTTAACCTGCCAACGGATTCATGCCTCACTTCTCATTCTACTGCAACGCTGCATTGTTCCATTGACTCGGAGATAGCGCCGCTTGACTAGATGTGCACGCACAGTTTCAAATATGTTTAAATCCGCCATCCTCTAAATCCATTCTAACACTTCAATATTAATGGATCGCCATTGATCCTTTATAGGAATTGATGGTCGATCAATCAACGAAAGCCCTACAAGAACTCATAAACAAAACTATAATAACTCGTAAAATGATAAACACAGATACAAAAAAAAAATCCATATAACAATATTTTGCTATTTTATATACAAACACCAGATTACATCCGAGTCATTTCAGCCTCAGGACGCGCTTCCTCTAAAACTAAATTGCATTCGCTCCCATATCTCTCTCACACACTAGAGGCTCTCCTTTTTATAGGTTTTTACAAAAGATCAAGAAACGGTTTTAACTAATTTTTTTCCTAATTTGCATAACTGTGTTCATAACCACCTCTTCAGTTTCAAAGTTCGGATGCCCCTGCATCAGACTCACGAGGCACAAAATTTTATGACCTCCTGGTCATATGGCTTCTACAGTTGTCAGCAATTCTACCCACGTCATCTGTGGAACTACTCTTTGTGATCTTCTTGTAGCAACATCTCCTGAACAATTCTACCCACGTCCTCTGTGGAATTGTTCTCTGTGAGCTACAACAAAACCTCTGCAATAGCAAGTCCTCATTTCAAGTCCTCCCTACTACCAGATACCTCACTAAGCTTCTCTCCTGAGCTCAGTCTTTTGGCATCTCTCTGGTTCGCTCCTGTGGAAGTTGGAACCACTCTTGCTCTAGGCTGCTGCAATCTTCTCACCTTCCTCTGCTGCTACCTTCACAAACATAAAAATCACAAGCTTTATAAATATTCACAAAACTGTACCTCTTCCTTCTTTGTCTGCAAACTCCTTCTTCCGTAGGAAATCTTTTCCCGCTCTGATACCACTTGATGAAAAGTGAATTAGCCACAGGGCAGGTTCACCTTTCAATTAAAAAAAATCAATCTGCAACTTATTAAAATCCATAACAAGCTACAGATTCATCGCTCTGAAACTTTGAACTCGATCCTGGGGCCTGTGGGTTATAGGACCATTATGCTTCCGCAACGCCACTCTCATGGAATTTTGAATCAACATTCCGTTTATAATAACACCCATTATAAAATGGTCATAGCATGCAAATCTTTTACATTGTTTACATCCACGCATCCGTCCTTGCGTTATCAAAGGTATTAATAGAACCTTGGAAAAACATTTACCAACCATAAATGTATTCATAAAATTGAACGCCCAAACAACGTTTCGTTTTAATTTAAATTTCAACTTTCATCAAAACTTAAAGCACCAACATACATGAATGTTTGGTCCCGCAACAGTTATACTTACTTTACACCATTAAAATCCAAACAGCTTCACAATGTGACTGCCCATAGATCTTCATCTCATGGTTCCCTGCAATTAATCATATTTCACTGCGCACTTCTCTTCGATTCTGCCTTTCAAATTCACAACTTATTAATCCAATCAATATGTTGTATGAACGTCGTTGGATCTCCAGTGCTTAGGATCGAACGACATCTTCTGCATACTGGTAAAATGCTTAACCCGCCAAGAGATTCATGCCTCACTTCTCATTCTACTGCAACGCTGCACTGTTCCATTGACTCAGAGACAGCGTCGCTTAACTAGATGTGCACGCACAGTTTCAAATATGTTTAAATCCGCCATCCTCTAAACCCATTATAACACTTCAATATTAGTGGATCACCATCGATCCTTTATAGGAATCGATGGTCGATCAATCAACGAAAGCCTGACAAGAACTCATAAAAAAACCTATAATAACTCATAAAATGATAAACACAGATACACAAAAAAAAATCCATATAACAGTATTTTTCTATTTTATATACAAACACCAGATTAAATCTGAGGCATTTCAACCTCAGGACATGCTTCCTCTAAAACTACATTTCATTCGCTTCCATATCTCTCACACACACTAGAGGCTCTCCTTTTTATAGGTTTTTACAAAAGATCTAGAAACGGTTTTAACTAACTTTTTTCCTAATTTGCATAACTGTGTTCATAACCACCTCTTCAGTTTCAAAGTTCGGATGCCCCTGCATCAGTTGTCAAGATTATCAGAAGAAGGAGTCTTTAGATACACATCATATCTGCTTCACCTCTTTTTGTATTATCAAGTAGATAATTTTCCCATTGAATTTTAGAAAGTCGATCCAGAGGGAAATGTTCTTTCAGTTGTATTTTTGTCATCAATTCTAAGAAAATGGAATAGAGATTATAGCTTTGCAGATTTCAATGACCTATTTTTAGTGCCTGCTATGAATTTTTTGAACAAAGAGCAGACCCCTAGAATCAATGAAGAGACAAAGAGAATTCTACAGCTATCTGAGAGCTGTAAAACAGGGGACTGGTATTTATACAAAAGCTACACAGAAATCAGAGTATATGGTGCACTCCTGGCCCCATATAAACTACCAAGATTTGTTACAACAAGGATATTTGCATTGGAGTATTTAAGGCAGTTATTGAATGCAGATGAAATTAATTTCATAACTTCCAGGAAAAAGACCTAGTTTAAACTGAAGAATCAAATTGGGCCATTTATTGTAAATAATAGAGAAGCAGCCCATGAAATCAATGTGAAGTTGAAAGAGTACAAATTCCCATATAGTTTCATATGGAATTATGATCCACAAGGTACTTTAAGCACACTGAGAGTGAAATGAAAGTTGTCTGTCTTCTTGCATGATTCCAAGCCCCATATTGAAAAGTATGCTAACAAACTTGAATGGGAGCTAAACACTCTAGTTGATGATGATTCACAGGAAATGCAGAGAAACAATGGCAAAGGTAAGCAAGTTGATCAAACACAGGTATTGGCAGTTAATAAAGAAACTGAAAGTGTACATAAAAGATGCAGAGAAGGAGATAGTTTCATAGCTGAAACTATTCAAGATAAAAGATTCATAATTCCTTACAGAAAGAAAAGTAAATTGACAGATGAAGAAAGGAATAAAGCTGTTAATATTGAAGATAATGAAACTGATGATGAGCTACAAGAATAGTGACTGAAACACTTAAAGAGCTTCAAAATTTCAAAATTGGAACACAACAAAAGGATACAGTCATGATGGAGAATCAAAAAAATGTTGATATGCCTTCTTCTTCTAAGGAACCTGACAACAAGAGTCAGAAATTCAAATCAAGTTCAGACAGATAAAAGAGAAGAATGAAGAAATCAAGAATCAAGCATATTCTAGGTTCCTTAAGGAAAAGCCTTGAAACAAGGACATACTCCTTTCAGCTTTCGATTATTCTTCTGATAAATTGGTAATGTCATTTTTAAAGCCTATAGTGGCTAATCCAACGTTAGTAGCAGACTATTCAAAAACAGATCTTGAAGTTGATGCGGATGCTATCCATGAATTGGATCAAATAGAATTTCATAGGAGCAATACTGAAATGCTATATTCTAAAATTGTCAGTAAGACTATGAAATCTATTAGGCTTGAGAAAACAGTGCTCAACCTTCATAATCAAATGAAAATGGATAAGGCATCATTATATGCCAATAACTTGAGAATCAAAGCATTGGAGGACATAGTGATTGAAGCAGGGGCTGGTCCAAAAAATATTGAAGGGGAAAAAGTCATAATAAAGTAGAAAAATGAAGATATAGCTGCCCTCAGAAAACAGCTAAAGTTGCCCCAAAGTGAAAATCCTCAAGAAAAGGAAATCCTTCAGCAGAAAACTAAAAATGATGAACTCAAACAACTTGTTCCTAATATGACTGCCCAAATAAAATAAATGGAAAGTCAAATGGAAGCTTCCATAAGAGAAAATGAAAATCTAAAGAAAACTCAACAGGTTCACATTCCTACAGTGATCTCTACTGTAAGTACAGTTGTCCCATCTACATTGGCAGAACACTTGGCACCACAAGGAGTATTGGCAACTGCAGTGCCAATTACTTGTTGTGATATTTCTGCCTCTTCATCTACCTCACAGGTAAACACAGTAGAGGACAAGGCTGCACTAGTGAGAGCCATGGAAGATATTTCTATTAAAAACAAATAAATATTCAGCTTAAAAGGCACCACTAAAGATATAGAAACATGAAAAATGGATGCCCTAATTACTTCCAAAGGGCATGAACAGAGGGCGGACAGGTTACAAGAGAAGGTAAAAATTCTTCAACAGCAGGGGAACCTTATTGAATAGGTTTCCTATATAAAGAATCATTTATGGTCAAAAATAACTGAAGTTTTTCATTCACAATGGCCTTCCATTCAAATTATATATGAACAAAAAGATCTGTTGCATGCTGCCTTGGCAGAAATTTATAGAACAAAGAAGGAGCTTGGTAACAAACCACAACAGGAATTTCAGCTTATCACATTTTTGAACAGCAAAACTAAAGAAGAATTGGCTGAATTGAAGATTCCAGATAGGACAGAAGCTATTTTAGAAATCAAGAAAGTCCTTACAAAAAGAAACATCATGAACAATCTGGAAGAAAAGTGTGACAATATGAATATATCAATTAGCAAATTCAAAACTAAGTATAACTTGCTAGTTGAAGCATGACTTCTAGACATTCATGCACTGAATGATAAATTGATGCCACAGAAGGACTTGACCAGAATATCAAAAATTATGCTAAAGAACAAGCCAAAAAGCCTCTGCCTCCAGGATCTCCAAGTGGAAAAATATTACTTCAATATTTTGGAAATCTGTTCTTTTTGGAAAATGAAATAAAGTATATGTTCACAGTGAAGCCTAACTTTGCCAAGTATACAGAGGCTGATGAAAGTTACAGAAAGATGAGAAGCATAAGGATCCCAACAGCCCAGCAATGGCAAGAATTCACAGATCTGATGTGAATTCAACAAATAAAAGATGCAAAAAAAATCAGTATGAAAGGTCATATTTTACTGTTACCTCAAAGGTAAAAAGTATAGGGTTAAAGTGTATCAGTAGGTTAAAGAGTATCACTGAAAATAATGTTACTGTTGGTTATTTTTAATTACCATAGTAAGACAGCTAAAATCAGATGAATAAATAGTATCAGCGTTAAAGGATTCTCGTGGTGACAAGATAAGTCTTGTTTTTTCCTTTTTTCAGTATATTTCTTTTAAATTTTACATTCATTCATACTATGTGTTTCTATTTTGTAATGATCAATTAAGGAGAAATTAAATAGGATTAGTGATAATAAACTCCCTGTTTTAAACTTGTTGGAATTTTGATGTTTTCTGGTTGATAACCGGACCATAGAATTCTTAATTACTATAGGTCCCAGTTTGATCCCCTCCTTTAATCTTCTTATCTATAGCTTAGGATTCTTAAGTGCCCTTTTGCTCATATTCCACCCACTCCATCAATCAAGCCTATACAAAGCCTTAGAAGGTCACTTATCTTTCCCTTAGCACATTTGCATCTCTAAGTTTGATTTCTTAGTTTTGCCTGCCTAGAGAGTTGACTCCATTGCCCAATGTTCTGGTAGATCCTTCTGGTTTACCTTGAAATCTCTTTATTCCCACCAATATTTTAAAACAAGCCCTACTTTTCACTCATAGCTAGCCTAAAATATTTTACCAAAACAAATCTAAATCATAAGGAGAGATCCCTCTCTGGAGCTCAGGAAGGCTAGATCCTGAATTTCCAAAGCGGTTCTTGGTTACCCTTGGTGTTCTTAACTATAAAAATCCCCATCCCACAACCTGAGAATTACTAGGATGATAACATACTAGCGACTCCACTGGGGAACTAACCACTCTCCAGTTTTAAGTTTTGTCTTGAAGGAAGATCTTTAATTATATATTTTCTACTTTAAGATTGAATTTAAAGGTTGTGGGTGTTTTACCTAATAAACATTCTGGCTCCCAAAAAATTCTACTACACTAGATCCAACCCCGATCCTAATCCTCCAGATATAGTAGATGATCTGGACCAGATAGGAAGAAAGAAGAAAAAACAAATTGATAGTTCTGAAACTGAGATACCTCTGAGAAGGGATGATTCTTTACCCAAATAATTGGTTAGCTTATCAGACATTGATTTTGACTTAAATTTTGAAAGATCTTTATTTAGAACAAAATCTGAATCGGATTTAAAAGAAATTGTTTTAGATCCAGTTTTTACTTCTTATGTGAGTGAAAAACATAAAATTATTTTTGTTCCTACTAAATCATATCAAACTGAAAGTAAAAGTCCAGTTAAAAGGGTAAGTGTCACAAAAATCAAAGACATTGAAGAAGCTGTTAAGTTAGCTAAATTTTTTTCTAAATTTAAACCCCCAGTCTCTGAACTATATACAACAGTATTTCCAGCATAATATTCAAATCCATATGCTGCCACATCATTTACTGATTCTGCTGTCAGTTCACCTCAAGAGCCCATAAGCCCTGAGTTGCCTCTACCCCAAAGAATCATATACTCATCATATCCACAATCCACTGCTAGTTCATCAACCGATCCATTCATCCCTGAGTTTCCCGTGCAACCCAAAGTAGTATATCCCTCTTTTACCCAACCCATTACAACTACCATTAGCCATACTACTTCTTTCTCATCCTCCTTACCGAACTCTTCAAGCACATCTATTGCAGTAACCAGCACAATCCCTACTACCACTACTATATCTCCAATTTCAACGAAAATCCTAGCCATGGCAGCTTGATATGCTCCCTTGATTTTGCCACAAAATCTCCATGACGTGCCCCAGAACTATCAAAAAGACATCCCACTATTTGATAATCTCTCACAGATAACTGCTCAACAACATGTGACTAGGATGAATGATTTCTGGGAAGTCTATGAAATTCATGAAAGTGATGTTCAAATGAGGTTATTTTCCCAGAGTTTAATTAGAGAGGTAAAAACTTGGTTTAAAAGTTTAGGAGCTGGTAGCATAGCAGATCTAGCTGCATTCCATAGAGCATTCCTTAATAAATGGGAGCAAAAGAAGAACCCTATGCAAATACTATCTGAGTTTGATGCAGTCAAGAAAGCCCCAAATGAGTCAGTCCAAGACTTCTGTACAAGGTATAAAAATGTTTACAATGCTATCCTCACAGAACTTAAACCTACCCCTTACTCCGTGCTACTGAAATTACCCGATTTCTTTGACGTAGACATGGCTTATCAACTTAGGGAAAGGGATGCAGATACTTTAGAACAAATGCAAAAAAACGCTATAGGTTTAGAATTTAACATACTTGTTAAGAAGGCTAGGCTGAGAAATGAAAGAAGGGTTACTATTAAAGAAGAAACATCTCACTTAGATAATAAATTTGATTTCATTACTAAATCACTAGAAAAAGTAGTTGATAGACTAGATAAAATTGAAATAAAACCCCAATGGGACAATCAATCCCAGATCCGAAACCCCAATTACAGAAAAAATAGCAACCCAGGGAAAGGTAAAGAACCTTCCCTTGATCAAAATATAAGAACCCCACTACAAGCAAATTTCGCAGAAAGTTCACAAAACAGTGTTGATGAGGAGGAAGACATCAACATTGTCATGGGGATTGATGAAAACAACACCATTTTCCTCACCCAAGAGGACCAGGAACTATTTGAACTGCAAAAGTTCAAGGTAGAATCTAGAGAATCCTACGATTACAAACAAGGTTACGATTTTGAAATAAATGAGATTCACAATCAATGCAATCTTAGGAGTAAGAAAAATAATGAACCTGTCATGAAAAGTAATGCTCCAAACTAGCAAGAACAAAACAAAAAGAAGATTGATACTACTAAATCGAAATTCTTGCAAATTCTCCCGAGAGAGAACAAACCAAGTTCAAACCCAACTAGTCGTAAGAAACAGCAAGGCCCAAAGATTGTGGACATTACTGACAAGGTGACTAAATCTTCGAATGATGTTCCAAAATATAATTCTCCCAAAGCCACCATTACAACAACAGTCATTGAGCCAAGAAAGAATCCTACTGATTTTAAAATATCAGATCCTAAACCTTTTGTTAATAATCCTAAAACTGATAAAACTTTTGTTTTCCCTCAAAATAATCCTGAAAGCACTGTTAAAAATAGCAGAAACCAAGAAACTCAGATAAAAGATAGGAGAAAAGCTTAAAACAAAGGAAAAACAGTAGAAACTCAATAGAAATCATTACAAACCTCAGTTCCCAAAGAAGAAATTATTCAAACCGTTAGATCTCAGCCAACGTTTAATATGCAGTCTGAAATTTCCAAAGTAAAAATAGTTGTTCCCTTAGTATAACTAGCTAAAAATGATTCATATAGATCTATGATTTATGATGCATTGAAAGTGAATGAGAATGAAGATACCATCAACATGAATGAAGATAGACCTGAGTTGATTTTTGGTCCCAACGTAGATGGAAAGCATTTAGATATGATGGTACCCCCATTTTATTTAAGTCTTACAGTACATGACCAAATTCTACACAATACTATGTTCGATACAGGAGCTTCCCACAATTTAATGCCTAAAGCTATAATGGAAACTCTTAATCTAGACATAACCAGACCTTATAAGGACTTATTCTCATTTGATTCATCCAAAGTCCAATGTATTGGTTTGATTAAAGATCTGTGTGTTAACCTAGTCCAATATCCAGGTAAAAGTATGATCATGGATGTTGTAGTAGCTGATATCCCGCCTAAGTATGGCATGCTTCTTTCTCGCTCATGGGGAGAAAAGATACAGGGATCTCTACAATTGGATATGAGTTATGCTACTATCTCAGTATTCGGACATCCTAAAAAGCTTTATAGGGAAACCTTGATGAAGTACATGGTCAGTAGTGTAGACAGACCTACAAATTATCCAATTTATGCTACTCCCACTGATCTTGATTCTTTCATTCTTAGTAACTCTGATCAAAATGAAAATCCAACTGAACTTCGTGATAAAAAATTTAAAATTATGGATGATTATATTGGTCATGAAGCTTGTTGGCATTTATACTTTGATGGATCCGTAAATAAATTTGGAGCTGGAGCTGGTGTTTGGATTACAAATATTGAAACAGATCATTCTGAAGGACTTGCCTTTAGATTAAACTTCAAGTGCACCACCAATATGGCTAAGTATGAAGCATTAATCTTAGGTTTAAAAATCATTAGAAATAAGGGAGGAAAAAGAATAATGGTCATGGGAGATTCTGAACTAGTTATAAAGAAAATAAACGCAGAGTATTTAGTTCATAATCCTAGACTCACAAGATGTAGAGAAATAGTATTGGACATACTAAATGAATTGTTAGAAGGTAAATTTGCTATCATCTCTCGAAATCAGAACATACATGCCCATTTCTTAGCAACATTTTCCAGCAGTTGTAAATTTCATTTTTCACCATTACAGAAAAATACTGCTGAGATTTCACATAGGCCTATTGTTCCTGATAACGTGAAATGTTGGCAAACCTTTTCTGAAGATTAGAAAATTTATCATTTTTTGAATAATGAGCATGAATTTCAGAATTGTCAAATCGATAATGACTGTCATATAGACTGATCATGTGATATAGATGTAAATTTATGTCAAATAGATGATTTAGATAATTTATATGTACATAAGTTTGAAAAGCCTACTATTTTTACTCAAAGTGACATTGATGAAATGGAAAAAGTAGACATAGAGGAATTGATTGAAAATGACATAGATTTGATTGATTTAAAGAACAGCATTTTACCCAGAGGTTTAACTCCCCTAGCAGATTTATTTGACTCTAATGATGTGCCCAAAAGGCCAAAAATGGAGCAAATTAAATCTGATGTAGAAGAGTACAACTTAGGGACAGACAATAAGCCAAGAATAATCAAACTATCTAAATCCTTACCTGCAGATCATAGGGTTAAATACATTGAAATTTTAAAATAATTTTAAGATGTCTTTGCATGAAGCTATGAAGACCTAAAAACTTATAACACAGACATTATCCAACATAAAATTCCTTTAAAATAAAACCAAA
This sequence comes from Pinus albicaulis, assembly GCA_034641835.2. Lineage (NCBI taxonomy): Eukaryota > Viridiplantae > Streptophyta > Pinopsida > Pinales > Pinaceae > Pinus > Pinus albicaulis. The sequence continues at coordinate 906,707,335 of CM076576.1, read as the reverse complement.
ATCCCTTTCAACAGACACTCAGAAGGATTAATCCAGTTTTGTTACCTTTGATAGAAAAGGAAGTTAAGAGGATGTTTGATGCTCAGATAATTACACCAGTTAGATATTTTGACTGGGTTTCTAATCTCGTGCCAACCAAAAAAAAGACAGGCGAAATTAGATTATGCATAGACTTTAGGAATCTTAATAAGGCATCCTTGAAGGATAACTACCCCTTTCCAAAAATGGACCATATTTTACAGAGGGTAGCAGGTTCTTCCAGAATCTCTTTATTAGATGGTATCTCTGGTTACAATTAGATCCTAGTTGATAAAGATGACCAAACCAAAACTGCGTTTACTACTCCATGGGGCACTTTCATGTATGTGAAGATGCCTTTTGGGTTAAAAAATGCAGGAGCCACATTTCAAAGAGCCATGGATATTTCCTTTGCCAAGGAAATCCATGAGTTTTTAGTTATTTATTTGGATGATATTACTATTTTTTCGAAAACAAATAATGATCACTTGGATCATCTGAGACAAGTTTTCATTAAATGCATAAAATATGGTATATCTCTTAATCCAAAAAAGTCTCTTTTTGGGTTAGAAGAAGGTAAATTGTTAGGTCATATCATTTCTAAAGAAGGCATTAGAATAGATCCTGCTAGAATCGAAGCAATTCAAAACATTCTACCACCAAGGAACATCAAAGAACTCCAAGCATTCTTGGGAAAGATCAATTTTCTAAGAAGATTCACATCTAATCTGGCTGAGATTATAAAAGTTATTAATAACATGCTTAAAAAGGACTCCTCAATTAAATGGACAATGAAGGCCAAACAATCTTTTGAATCCATCAAACAGTCCTTAACTAAAGCACCAGTCCTTATCAGTCCAGATTACACTAAAGATTTCATAATATTTTCCTTTGAATCTGAACATACCATTGCTGTAGTTCTTCTGCAGAAAAAAGATCAAGGCTTTGAATAGCCCATAGCATTTTTTAGTAAAGCTCTCATAGATGCACCACTGAAATACAACATAATTGAAAAACAGGCTTTGGCTCTGGTTAAAGCCATCAAAGATTTAAAAGTGTATGTACTTCATTCACACATAATTTCATATGTCCCTAATGCAGTGGCTAAAGACATTTTAACTCAAGATGGACCAGACAGCAGGAGAGGAAAGTGGATGGCCACAATCCATGAATATGATCTGGAAATTAAACCAACCAAACTCATTAAAGGACAGGGTTTGGCCAGACTGATGGCTGAATCAAATTGCAATGCTTTAGACATTAATTTAATTGCACAAGTAGATGAACAGGAAGAGATGGTGACTCCATCGATCAGTGAGGCCTTCCAAGAATCACCCTGTTACTCTGACATAATCTTTGTACTTAGAAACTTACAAGATCCTCCTAGACTTACCAAAACCAACGCAATATTTATCAAGCAAAAGGCAATGAAATTCTGTATCTTGAACAATGCAATATATTGGAGAGAAATTACTGGGATTTCACTTAATTTTTTATTGAAATCTGAAGCTGAAAAAATCCTTGAAGAGTTTCATTCAGGTGACTGTGGTGTAAATCTATACTGGAAGAGCACAACTGATAAAATACTCAGAGCTGGTTTTTACTGGCCATCCTTGTTTTCAGATGTTAAAAAGTTTGTTACCTCTTGTCACAAGTGCCAGATTTTTGAAGGTGAAAAGAAACTTTTTCCTTTACCTCTAAAACCAATATCCACAGAAAAACCATTTTAGTTATGGGGTTTAGACTTCATAGGTGAAATTCATCCCCCATCCCTTGGTCAGCACAAATGGATTCTAACTGCCACTAACTACTTTACTATGTGGATAGAAGCAATTCCCACTAGGCACGCAACAGACTCATTTATTATCTCATTCATAGAAAGTAATATTTTGTCTAGATTTGGATGCCCACACAAAATAATCACAGAAAACTCTGCTGATTTCAAATCTAAGAAAATGATTACTTTCTGCCATAAACATCATATTTCCTTAGGACATTCTACATCATATTATCCCCAGGGTAATGGTCTAGCCAAATCCTCAAATAAAATTCTAGTTAATATCATCAAAAAACTACTCCAAGATAACAAAAAGACATGGAATAAGAAGCTGGTCTATGCCCTTTGGGCTGATAGACTTACCACAAAAAATTCTATAGGAACTTCACCATATCAGATTGTTTATGGTACTGATGTAGTTTTCCCTTCTTCCTTGGGTGTTCCAGTCATGAAGATGATCCAGGAATTACAGGTTGAAACTAATGACATTCAAAGAAGAATCAATGAGACCATACACCTTCAACAAACCAAAGATGAAGTTTATGAAAAGTCACAAGTATTACAGGACAAGATCAAAAATATTTTTGGCAAAAGAGTTAAGGAAGATGACTTTTTCATAGGAGATCAAGTTTTAAGATGGGATTCAAGAAGAGAGGATAAAGGTAAACATGGGAACTTTGATTTTCTGTGGTAGGGACCTTATGTAATATATGGTTACAGAGGAAATAATTCCTTTTTTATCAGAAATTTGGATGGAACAGAGCTTCAAGAAGGACCAGTAAATGGAAGAATGTTGAAACATTACTATTCCTTGCAAGTCACTTAACAGTTAGACACATTTACTTTATCATTGTAAATATTCATAGTCAGAGTGTAGATTGGATTGGATATCTTATCTACAAAGTTGAAGCCCGAAGAGAAGGCCTTGAGCTTTGCAGTATAAGATATCATAAATATGATTTTTTTTCTGAAAACAGAAGATATTTACAGGATCACCAAGCTCAATGGATAAGGTTACTGATCTCAGAGTTCTTGGCATTTCACCAGGAAAAGCCATCCCCAAGTGAAGTCGATGTTAGCAACCTATAATATAGGGGTCATAATTTTGACTTGACTATTGATAATCTTGTAAATCTGTACATAATTTTCCTTCTGCAAGTTGTATTCACATATTTTGTAAACAATAAAAAAAAAATGAAAAATCAAAGGACTTAGAAAAAATAAAAGACCCCAAAATAAAAAATGAATAAAACATGAAAGTGAGAAAACATAAATGCCACTACTTTTTACTTTTTGACTATGGTAGAGTGTCAATAAATTCCATTAGTCCTTGATGAGTTAAACAGTTCAATCTTAACTTGTCATTGTTTCAATTTCCTTTATTGTAGATAGAGAATAATGAGTTGTTAGACAGTTTAATCCTAACAATTCAGTAGTTAGGTAGAGAAATAAAGTGAATCCAACAGTTTAATCTGGATTCATGGATAAAATAAGTGTAGAGTTAAATAGTTTACTTGCTTTCAAAAAGAATAAATGCTGTGAAGGTTGCTAGCTTAAATGCACCTACTACAAAAGAAGAAAAAATGTTAGCATGGTAAGATGGGTAGGTAGAAGAAGGTGAAAAATCTCATTGTAAATATCATTTATCATGGGCTTCAGAATAACTAACTTCCCCTTCCCATAGTCATGAATCATTCTAAACTATCAGTCAGAAAGGCTCAAGGCATTTCCTTGACTTTTGTTGGGACTGGACCCAAGGCTCTATGACTGATTCGTTAAAAGTGTGAAATGTCTAAATTAATCCCCTAATCACATAATTTACCATTCATGCACTCATTCCCTTGAAAAAATCCTAAGTAAAATCTCATTTTTACTTAAAGACATTTGTAATTCCTATTTAGCTAACTTCCTACATCATTTAAACGCAATAAACCCTCAAAATAACATTATATCATGAGCTAAGTGATAAGATCAATGAAAATTATCTTGTAATTCACTTTACTTATTATGAATATGTGTTTTGAGTATACCTTGTCCTATTTTCGTACTAAATTTAACTTATATATTAGTTCCCTATACAACTAAATTTTTCCTATTATATAACTTTTTTTTATAAATAAATCCCAAAAACCCACGTATTATAACTTAAGCCAAAGTTATTTATTCCCACATGTTTAAATAAAACCCCCCCTTATAACCCCTTTCGCTAAGTTTATCCTTATATGTAATCCCGCCCCTATGGTAATTAAGTCTTCCCGATTTAATTAACCATATAATAAAAAGATATGAAAAACCTTATAAAACATGTTTCATATATGTTTTAAACAAAAAATATATCGAAGTTTAATTTAAACTAAACTTCTAAAAACCATATCCCTTGTATATCTTTCCCCGACCCCCTAAACCTTAGTTAAAATCTTGATTAAACCCCCCGATCACCCTTTCCATTGGAAAAAAGCTACTTTTATATACAAAACTCATTAAAAGGCATGTACCCATCGGGATTCAATCTTGACCCTCTGATCCCCAAATCCCTTTGATCTAACGGTTGTAAATCTACGCGACATATTATTACTACTCCATCCTTTCCCCATCACGATTGAATTATAACCGTTGATATTTTATTTTACTCCCAAGATCTACGGTCAAAAATGAACCCGAAAACCGATCTTCCCCGCACCTTCCCTTTTAATCCCGATCGTTCATTACCCGAAGTCAGATCCGACGGAAATAACGCATTTTTGCGCTCACAAAGTAATTGATGGATGTTTTGTAAAATTCGCGTGAAATGGGCGATTTATCCAAACCACCCCGTGTCGACATGTCACGATTCTATTGCATCGCGTTCGAAAAGGGCATTACTGCTTACCACCATTGAATCCCGCGAATACCACTAGCGGTATTCCAAAAACCACACCCATTTAACCGTTATTTAATGTGATTTAACTGTGGTTTCCGCTATGGTTTAATACATTAAACTTATAACATTTTAATGAATTTTCACCTTTTTTACGTTTAAAACTCTGAAATCCTCTGCAGAGCTTTTTCCCTCAGAATTTCACCATTTAACCTTTGAGAGCCCGCGCAGAGCCTTTTTACTCGTTTTTTAACCATCCAGCACCATTTTCGAAACCAAATTGCCCTGCAATTCGACCACAAAGTGCTACATTTCCCTCTAAAAGACCAATTCTGCAGAAATTGAAGTTCGAGCGTAGCTGCGTAACGTCTTCAAACCCCAATTTCATTGATTTTCAGGTATTTTTCGTCAAATCTTACCCGCTGAGCATCATATTCCTGTTATTTTTCTGTAGATCATTTGAAATAGCACATATAAAATTGCATAAAACATCCATAGTACAGGGGAAACTCTGTCGAAATTTCCCCAGAATCCCTAATTTCCGTTTCTTGCGGTTTTTACCCAAACTCTAGTCTTTTTCATTGCTGAAATTGATCGTAACATACGTTATGAGAATTAAAACCCTTGTTTTATCGAAAAACCTACCTAGAAACCCTATTTTACCAGTAAAATTCACTAAGAAGCCCTTTTTTCTAATAAAATAACTTAGCAAACTGTCTAAGCTTTCTTTGTTCAGTTTAAAAATGAAAAAGAAACAAGTAAAACCTAAAAATGGAGGCCCAAAGCCTCTAAAGAAAGCCTCTGCAAAATTCCCTCAACCTGAGTCTTCCAAAATTGACAAACCAACCCCTGCACTCACTGCTGATTCCACAGAGGTGGTCAGGCTAGACCAGCCACCAGTCATTTCCCCAGAGAATAGTCCCTTAGTTGACCTTGATTATAGAATCCTGGACCCTACTGTAGAATTTAACTTTCTTGATGTTTATAATTGGTTCTTTGGAAAATCTGTAGAAAAAGGTGACAAAGATATTCCAGTCTGGGAGTCCAATTTGCCAAGATACATTGTTCCTCAAACTCATCCATCCCCTGATTTTGTCAGATTATGTCAATCCTTTTATCTTCTGGACCAAAGATGCATTGTGAATAAAGATAGAGAGGTCTTGTTTTACATCAATGAAGAATCTATAAACTCTATGCTACAACTGAACCTTGATCCCAATGCTGCTTCATTTTCCATAGAGGAGTTGACTCAAAATTACCTAGAGCTTGAATTTGCTTCTAAATTCAAAGTCTTCCAGACTTTTTCTCCCAAGCAAGTTAATATCCCCAAACTTAATCCTCCATTTGATACCTTTTCTTTCCCTGATGAAACCAGACAAATTGTCTCAATGCTATCATTCATACTATGATACACCAGTGATGAATTCACTGATGTGGCTATCTTATATTTTTTGTCAACTCTTAGTCTTGCCCAGTCTCCTTCCATAGTGTACAATTTTTCTAAATTCATTGCAGAAAACATGCATTATCAGTTGTCAAGATTATTAGAAGAAGGAGTCTTCGGATACACATCATATCTTCTTCACCTCTTTTTGTATTATCAAGCAGATAAGTTTCCCACTAAATTTCAGAAAGTGGATCCAGAGGGAAATGTTCTTTCAGTTGTATTTTGGTCATCAATTCTAAGAAAATGGAATAGAGAATATAGCTTTGCAGATTTCAATGACCTGTTTTTAGTTCCTGCTATGAATTTGTTGAACAAAGAGCAGACCCCTAGAATCAATGAAGAGACACAGAGAATTCTACAACTATCTGAGAGCTGTAAAACAGGGGACTGGTATTTATAAAAAAGCTACACATAAATCAGAGTATATGGTGCACTGCAGGCCCCATATAAACTACCAAGATTTGTTACAACAAGGATATTTGCATTGGAGTATTTGAGGCAGTTATTGAATGCAGATGAAATTAATTTCATAGCTTCCAGGAAAAAGACCCAGTTTAAAGTGAAGAATCAAATTGGGCCATTTATTGTAAATAATAGAGAAGCAGCCCATGAAATCAATGTGAAGTTGAAAGAGTACAAATTCCCATATAGTTTCATGTGGAATTATGATCCACAAGGTACTTTAAGCACACTGAGAGTGAAATGAAAGTTTCATGTCTTCTTGCATGATTCCAAGCCCCATATTGAAAACTATGCTAACAAACTTGAATGGGAGCCCAACACTCTAGTTGATGATGATTCACAGGAAATGCAGAGAAACAATGGCAAAGGTAAGCAATTTGATCAAACACAGGTATTGGTAGTTAATAAAGAAACTAAAAGTGTACATAGAAGAAGAAGAGAAGGAGATAGTTTCATAGCTGAAACTATTCAGGATAAAAGATTCAGAATACCTTACAGCAAGAAAAGTAAATTGACAGATGAAGAAAGGAATAAATTTGTTAATATTGAAGATAATGAAACTGATGATGAAGCTACAAGAATAGTGACTGAAACACTAAAAGAGATTCAAAATGTCAAAATTGGAACACAACAAAAGGATACAGTCATGATGGAGAATCAAAAAAATGTTGATATGTCTTCTTCTTCTAAGGAACCTGACAACACAGAGTCAAAAATTCAAATCAGGTTCAGACAGATAAAAGAGAAGAATAAAGAAATCAAGAATCAAGCATATTCTAGGTTCCTTAAGGAAAATCCTTAAAACAAGGACATACTCCTTTCAGCTTTCGATTATTCTTCTAATAAATTGGTAATGTCATTTTTGAAGCCTACAGTGGCTGATCCAACATCAGTAGTAGACTATTCAAAAACAGATCTTGAAGTTTATGCAGATGCTATCCATGAATTGGATCAAATAGAATTTCATAGGAGCAATACTGAAATGCTATATTCTAAAATTGTCAGTAAGACTATGAAATCTATTAGGCTTGAGAAAACAGTGCTCAACCTTCATAATCAAATGAAACTGGATAAGGCATCATTATATGCCAATAAATTGAGAATCAAAGCATTGGCGGAAATAGTGATTGAAGTAGGGGCTGACCCAGAAAATATTGAAGGGGAAAAAGTCATAATAAAGCAGAAAAATGAAGATATAGCTGCCCTCAGAAAACAACTAAAGTTGCCCCAAAGTGAAAATTCTCAAGCAAAGGAAATCCTTCAGCAGAAAACTGAAAATGATGAACTCAAACGACTTGTTCTTAAGATGACTGCCCAAATAAAAGAAATGGAAAGTCAAATGGAAGCTTCCATAAGAGAAAATGAAAATCTAAAGAAAACTCAACAGGTTCACATTCCTATAGTGATCCCTACTGTAAGTACAGCTGTCCCATCTACATTGGCAGAACACTTGGCACCACAAGGAGTATTGGCAATTGCAGTGCCAATTACTTCTTGTGATATTTCTACCTCTTCTTCATCTACCTCACAGGTAAACACAGTAGAGTACAAGGCTGCACTAGTGAGAGCCATGGAATATCTTTCTATTAAAAACAAAGAAATATTCAGCTTAAAAGGCACCATTAAAAATATAGAAACATAAAAAAGGGATGCCCTAATTACTTCCAAAGGGCATGAACAGAGGGCAGACAGGTTACAAGAGCAGGTAAAAATTCTTCAACAGCAGGTGAACCTTACTGAACAGGTTGCCTATATAAAGAATCATTTATGGTCAAAAATAAGTGAAGGTATTCATTCACAATGGCCTTCCATTCAAATTATCTATGAACAAAAAGATCTGTTGCATGTTGCCTTGGCAGAAATTGATAGAACAAAGAAGGAGCTTGGCAACAAACCACAACGAGCATTTCAGCTTATCACATTTTCGAACAGAAAAACTAAAGAAGAATTGGCTGAATTGAAGATTCCAGACAGGACAGAAGCTATTTTAGAAATCAAGAAAGTCCTTACAAAAAGAAACATCATGAACAATCTGGAAGAAAAGTGTGACAATATGAATATATCAATTAGCAAATTCAAAACTAAGTATAACTTTCTAGTTGAAGCAGGACTTCCAGACATTCATGCACAGAATGATAAATTGATGCCACATAAGGACTATGTCCAGAAGATCAGAAATTATGCTAAAGAACAAGCCAAAAAGCCTTTGCCTCCACGATCTCCAAGTGGAAAAATATTACTTCAATATTTTGAAAATCTGTTCTTTTTGGGAATTGAAATAAAGTATATGTTCACAGTGAAGCCTAATTTTGCCAAGTATACAGAGGCTGATGAAAGTTACAAAAAGCTAATAAGCATAAGGATCCCAACAGCCCAGCAATGGCAAGAATTCACAGATCTAATGTGAATTCAACAAATAAAAGATGCATAAAAAATCAGTATGAAAGGTCATATTTCACTGTTACCTCAAAGGTAAAAAGTACAGGTTTAAAGTGTATCAGTAGGTTAAAGAGAATCAGTGAAAATAATGTTACTGTTGGTTATTTTTAATTACTACAGTAAGACAGCTAAAATCAGATGAATAAAGAGTATCAGCGTTAAAGTCAACGGAAGGAAAGTTCTTCAACCACTTTCCATGATAAGATGCACCTAATGCCAGCAGTACTCATAGCACATCAAAAGTTTTCTTAAATTAGAATAATCAGTTCTATTTTCACTTGTAAAAGGGAACAGCTTGCAAACTGTTTTTCTGTTGTCCCTCTTTCTATGTTTTATTTCCTATTTTTTCTTAAAACATTATCTCAATTTCTGAGATATTTTGTAAACAATTTTATGTATAAATACTTCATAATCCGAAGTATTCAGGTGGAATAAAATTTCTCAAGACAACTATTTTTTGCTGGACATATTGAAGTTGGTGAGTCAATTAGCGAAGCAACATACTGGAAACGAGATTAGAGACATCATAGCTAAGGATTCTCATGGTGACAAGATAAGTCTCATTTTTTCCTGTTTTCAGTGTATTTATTTTAAAGTTTACATTAATTCATATTATGTGTTTCTATTCTGTAATGATCAACTAAGGAAAAATTAAACAGGATTAGTGATAATAAACTCCCTGTTTAAAACTTGTTGGCATTTTGATGTTTTCTGCTTGATAACCAAACCATAGAATTCTTAATTTCTCTAGGTCCCAGTTTGATCCCCTCCTTCAATCTTCTTATCTGTAGCTTAATGATTCGTAAGTGCCCTTTTACTCAGATTCCACCCACTCCATCAATCAATCCTATACAAAGCCTTAGAAGGTCACCTATCTTTCCCTTAGCACATTTGCATCTCTAAGTTTTATTTCTTAGTTCTTCCTACCTAGAAAGTTGACTCCATTGCCCAATGTTCTGGTAGATCCTTCTGGTTTACCTTGAAATCTCTTTATTCCCACCAATCTTTTAAAACAAGCCCTACTTTTCACTCATATCTAGCCTAAAATATTTTACCAAAAAAAAGCTAAATCATAAGGAGAGATCCCTCTTCGGAGCTCGGGAAGGCTAGATCCTGAATTCCCAAAGCGGTTCTTGGTTACCCCTGGTGTTCTTAACTATAAAAATCCCCATCCCACAACCTGAGAATTACTAGGGTGATAACAGGTAGTAGTGTTTTATAAAATATATTTGATATGTGGGTATCATGATATCTAAATTAAAATGAATACATCCACATGACTGTGTTCAAGACAAGATATGGGCATCGTGAGTTTGTGGTAGTGCCATTTGGGCTCATAAATCCCCAACCACATATATGTTTCTAATGAAAAACACCCTCAGGGATCATTTCGATAGGTTTATATTTATTTTTGTGGATGACATCCTAGTTTACTCAAAAACTAGAGAAAAGTGTGAAGAGAATTTGAAGGTAATGTTGCAGTTGTTGAGGGAACACAAGTTTTATGCCAAAATCAGAAAAAGTGATTTCTTTCAATCATAAATTCAATACTTGGGGCATGTCATTTCAATGAAAGGAGTGGTTTTGGATATTGAAAACATTAAGTCCATAATGGAGTGGCACACTCCCTGAAATGTCATTGAGGTTAGATCCTTTATGGAATTCGTTGGATATTATCAGTGCTTCATTTAAGATTTTTCAAATATTAGGAATCCAATCACAACCATAAAAACTAAATGAGTCAAATTCCAATGGACATCAAAGTTCTTAGCTAGTTTTGAACAGCTCGATAAATTTCTCACACATGCACCTATGAGTATATTAGACCCAAAAAGGAATTTCTTGTTCTACACAGATGTCTATAAGGAATGACTAGGTGGAAGGCTTGATATAAGAATGAAATACAGTCTATTATGAATTAAGGAAACTAAATGAGCATGAGAATAATTACATCACCCGTGAATTGAAACTTGTAGCAATAGTGCATGCACTAAAGATGTGGAGGCACTAGTTTCTTGGGATAAAGGTTGTGTTGAGGTCAGTTCATGGAGAGCTAAGATACTTGTTTGATCAACCCAAATTAAATGCAAGATGAGCCAGATAAATAGCCTTAATTAGAGGGTTTAATTTTGAGATAAATCATATTAAGGTGAAGGAAAATAATATAGTATAAGTCTACAAGTGTCTCACTTGGCAGTCATGAGCACTTTTTAAATTGGCACCAAAGAAAGGATCAAGGAGATGCATGATGAGCATTTCTAGCATGTGAAGGAATACTTACATCAAGAACCAGAGGAAAAAATGAGGAAGAATTACAAGCTCACTAATAATGGTATTTTTTTGTTCAAAGTTAGATGGTATGTGCCGTATGTGGCTTAAATAAGCTTATAATGGATAATTTTCATAGGAGACCTTACTCAGGTCATCGTGGTTATCAAAAAAATGATAAAAACCATAAAGAAAATGTATTATTGGCCAAGAATGAATAGGTAGATTATTGAGTACATTTTCAGGTTCTTAGAATGTTAACAAGCCATAATAGAATGCAAACACATACCAATATTGTTGCAACCAATCCCAATCCCTGAATAGAAATTGAAAGTCATATCTAAGGAATTCAATAAAATATTTCCAAAGAAATCCAAACAGCATGATGCCATTATGATGGTAGTGGAAAAGTTAAGAAAGGAATCCCAATTTATCGGTATCAAATATACACACAAATCCATTGACATAACTCATATTTTCATGAAAGGAATATAATTTCAGGTTACATAGAATACCCAAGAAGATCATTTTATAATGGGCTACCAAATTCACATCAAATTTTTGGAAGGAATTTGTGTTGTCCTTGGGACTCAGTTAGATTTAGTACAGTGTATCACCCTTATACATATGGTCAAACACAAAGTGTGAATAAATTTTTGGAGGACATGTTGAGATGTATGTCATGTATCAACCAAAGATGTGGGAAGAATTCTTACCATTAGTTGAGTTTTCATACAACAATGGGTATCAAGAGTCATTGAATATGAGTTCTTTTGATTCATTGTATGGTCGAAAATGTAACATTACCATTAGTTGGGATGACTAGTGAATAGAGTGGTTTTTTGACCTGGTGTGTTAAAGAAAATGGAACAAGAATTTCTAAGTATTAGTAAGAAATTGGAGGTTTCCTAGGATAGATAAAAGAGTTACGCAGGTCAGAAAAGAATGCAAAAAAAAAAATCCAAGCAAAAGAGCATGTATATCTCTGCATCATACCAATGAATAGATCACTAAAAGTGGGGTCTTGTGTTAATTTATCACCCAATTTTTTGGACTATTTTAGATTTTGGAAACAGTGTGGTTGGTGGCTTATAGACTAGCCTTACCATCTACCATGAAATCACACAATGTATTTCACATTTATTTTCTTAAAAATCATCTACATGAAGCTAATCATGTCATTGATTGATCTGTGATACAGGTGGAATCTAAGGGAGAATTCCAACCAAAACCATTGTGGATCCTGAACTAGAGAAAAAACACGCTATGAAATCAAGTAATAAAGTAGGTCAAAGTGTAATGGAATCACTTTGGACCAGACTCAAGAAACCTGGGAGATGGAAGATCAAATGAGGGTTCTCTACCCATTTTTTAAATGTATAAATGAATCTAAGCTTTGTAAATACAAAGCTCAGTGTTAAATTTTGTTTGATATTCATAGAACACCAAGGATGGTGTTCCCTTAAGGGGGTGGGCTCTATAATAACCTTTTTCATACACCCCCATGTATGTAAATATAATACTGTACTGCCAGCATGGGACCTATGGTTGGCTAAAGTAGAACTATGTGAACACTTGAAGAGTGAATATAAATTTAATGATTTGTTGGAACAAATAGGACATCACAGAAATCTTTGTAGGGGGGAACCTTTTGAGTGCCATGAAAAATCCCATAATCAGACACATTGAATTCCTGAACCGATGCTGACCGACCTCAACCACTTGCGCTGACATAAGTAATGAGATGAGATTGGGTGGTATGATCATAGGACTACACGCATGCCCATCCCCCTTAGAGATCGAGTCTAAGGAATTGGGGCCTTGAGAAGAAAGAGAGGATTAAACGAGAAAATAAGAAGAAGAAGAGCTCGGTGAAGGATGTTAGGAGTGGAGCAGTATTGATTAAAAAAATATTAGTTCTCCCTGGATGTGGAAAATTTTCCAAGGAAGCTAAGCATGGAGGGGAAGGTGCAGTGTTGGAGTTTGTGACTGATCCCTATGCTCCAAGGCTTAGGAATTTATTCCATATTTTTTTGTGTTGAGGCCACTAGACTGTATGACTATGCATTTTTGGTTAGTGGGAGGCTTAGTAGATGACTGAATCATTGTGGTACTTACCACTAAAGGGCAGATGATAAACCACCTATATAGTGGATTCCAACTCCCAGGTTGAGCAGGGCCCCATATTAACCTTGGGTGTCATCCCTAGGAAATGTATTTAAGGCTATTGTATTATGTTTCTATGCATATATGGTTAATGGGAGGCTTAATGGATGACTAAATCATTATGGTGCTTACTAGTAGAGGGAAATTGATGAACCACCTAGAGAGTGGATTCCAACTCTTTGACTAAGTAATTCCCCATATTAACCTTCGGTGTGATCCCTATGAAATGTATTTAAGGATACTAGATTGTGTATTTATTCCTATGTGGTCAGTGGGAGGCTTAGAAGATGGACAAATCACTGTGGTTATTTTTGTATAGTTGTTAACCACCTGGATAAGGAAATATGAGTCATTATGGTGCTTGTTGGAGAACATTTAACCACATGGACAATGGACTATAGACCCTATGGTGCTTGCTATGAAAATACACCTAATAGATCACATGGATAATGATTTTAACGTCCTGGACTGAAAAATACCCCATATAGACCTTGGGTGAATCCATGTGATTGAACTCAAAATAGTAAGTGAGTCACTATGGTGCTCACTCCCAGAGGGCAGTTGAGAAAATTCCTGGATAGTGGACTCATATATTTATTTTCTACCAAGACTTGGTGTTAATTTCCTTAAGCAAGCATACCCTCGAACTTTGGTTCTGACTAGGAGATGGTCAATTACAAGAAAATTGCAGTGTAGTTGGCGTATGGTTGTGTGGAGAGTGGAAGTACCTCCTTCAATTTCCATCCATATTAACATACTCAAATAAGTTAATACAGCCTTGTGCTGAGTTATGAATTGAATTTTTTTTTGAATACACATGTTTGGTATGGGCTCATGAATATGCATGAATATTATTAATTTCCTGACTGGTATAGGCCCTTTTATGCTCATAATTTTTATGATGTTTTATATGTTAAGAAGTTGGTAAATGACAAGATAGTGTTGATTTAGATTGTGAATATGATGAATGTATTATATTGTGTGTAATGGTTTCTCCCAATTTATATGATAAAATTATTATCAATCAATGGGTATGTAACTGTAGCTCTCATTGAGAAGTTGGGTGATTGGGTGTGTCCCATACTAGATAATGGATCGATTAAATGTCTTGGTTACATTTAATAATCCTATACTAGGGTTTTATAGCTACAGATCTAGTCATGGATGCCCTAACTAAATTAACATAGTGGTATCAAATCAAGAGGGATTGTTCACTCTTTCCTTCAACTACATTTTATCTTGTCAGTGTTTTATCTATCGTTGGGTTGGGAATTTGATATGACTAAAAATTAATATGGGGGGAGGTGAGACTGGACACTACCCACTGTCCATACCCCTTTTGTGCCTTGTTTATCTTGACTCGAGTGTGCCAACTAGAGATGGTCGATTTGGCCATGATTCTATCCGTAGCACCTTGTTGTCAGGATGGTGCCTATTGTTACAATATTAGTGCCTTAATACCTTGCTACCAAATTAATTCCGATGACAGACTAGTCTAATTGTGGTTCTAGAGTGAACCTATCATTACCCATGACTCACCTATGTGAAGCTTTCATGCTTGGATAACTTTTGTGAGGACGGGTGGCTGATAAAAAGCGGGCCAACTTGGTTGTAGATCTAGAGAAGAATCATGTCATCAGGCCACTACCCAACGCAATGACCTTTGTGCATTTTTATGCTTGAAATGGGTGGCAGTTGATGGGAGGTAGGTCGAACCAACCATGGTTCTAGTATGGGAACCCTCCCCAGCGAGAGACCAACAATCGCCCAGTATTGTGATACAATTTTTTGTACTAGGAGAGAATGTGAAAGGGTTGCCACCTTGGTGTTTCATGGAGGAAGATTGTGGGCCCTGTAGTGATGACCTGTTAGGGTCACACAAGCCCAGTGGAAGTCGCATGGGTAATGTGATGACATGGACTCTTTTAGCATATCAAATTTTTAATGGGCATAAAATTTGATCTGGAACTCAGATAGAGATAAATCTTAAATCCTTGGAAATATCTCAATGATTTGACCACATTGGTGGTATTAGAATTGAATTCTATATACTTAAAAAAAATGAGGTTTTTATTAACCCCATCTTCATAACAAACGTTGAAGATCAACTCCAATAAATAACACCTTCCATGGTCCTAGAATTCCCTTAAGGGGATGGGAGGGGGTTGTTACATCAAGATTTGGTTGTGGGAATCCCTTCAGTCTAGAAAAACTTTACCCAAAAAAGTATTAAGGTGTCAGTATAGGTCCACAATGTGAAGATAGTGATTATTCCGACCTCTTGTAGTCCCTAGATTCAAGATCCATAGAATTATATTTTCCAAACCTCTACATATGAAATCCTTTGGTAATCACTTCTTACCTCCATTTCTGTCTCATGTAGCTCACATTGAATTTGCAATGGGGTGTGACTTCGAAGGTGATGGGGAGACGCTTCAGCTATGAACCTGGCATGTGAACCCCCAATGTCTCTACGACCACCTACTACCCTATGGCTATGAGCTATTTGTCTAATCATGGTTGCGGTGGGGAGAAGAGAATTATCAAAATAATAATATTTAAGTCAATAGGATGAACCACATGGAGCTTGGTAAGGAGGGACCACCCTTCAACAACACCTAATAGAGAGTCAGCTCTTAGCAGTGATGGAGAATTATGGTCTCGAAAATCCATAAAGGGTGAGAGGAATGAGAACAAAAGGTCGACAGAGCTGGAGTTAAACATCGAATGGAGGTAGGGAATGTTCATAACTTCAGGTGCAAACAGAACGACCAAAACAAACTAAGAAGTGGAGCAAGACACCCAAGGAGTAAGATAAAACAATTCATGACGACGAATCAAGATCAACCTTGACTCAACGAATTAATTTAATACATATTCACATGCATTTTGGGAAACACATAGTTCAAAATTGCTAAGGTGATGGGAGTTTTCTGACTAGATCCTCCCTGCATTTAACACTACCATCAAAGAGTCCCCTCCCACATTTAACATTTCCATTTAGAAATTCCCAACATGTATCACCTTTATTCAGGTTCGGGTTCGGTTAGCATTCGAATTTTTTGATGAGGTTGGCCATTAGGTTCGTCTATATACATTTTCTATATATATACACATATATTTACATATATTAAGTTTAAAATGAAATATAGGATAAAATAGTAAGGTATCAACATCAATAAACATAAAAAATGCTATCACGAACATGGAAATTGAAAGGATAGGTTACAAGCTTGAGTTGTTACATGAGGTTATGAGTTTTTATCTATGGACTTGGTCAATGGCTATGAGGTTCGATGAGATTCGCCGAACCTCAAAAAAAAATTAAGATTCACCAAAATTCGAACCTCAAGGTTGAATTTCGACGAACCTTGTGACATAGTCGAGAGGCACTCTTCAGCCTAGTATGGAAGAGATGTTGTAATGTCTTGTAATGTTATGTTATGTTATCTAAAATTTTTGACTTGGTAAAATTACATAAAAATAAAAATAAAGATAAATAAAATAAAATGGAGGTAAAATAGTTAATTTATAGCAAGCATTTTTTTGGTGCATGTTTTCACAAACATGTTTTTGTCAATGGTATTTTTCTCTAATATGGCTTATATAAAGGCATACAATTTCTTGAGCTATTCTTCGAGAACTACTCTAAAGTGATTTTAGGTGAATAATCTTATTTTTTGCTCATACTCCAATCAAAAAATTCTATTGAGGTAGGTTCTAAGTTATTTTTCCAGAATAAAACAATTTTTCTGCGATCCAAAAGTGTCTTTGTCCAATTTATTAGTTTAATATTTATATTTAGAGAAAAATTAAGAGGCAATGACCACAAAATCCAAAATAACTGCATCAAATCCCATATTCAACAAATGTAAAATGTGATTATAATTTACAAGAAGGTATAGTCCAATTGTTGAAATTTCATCTCACTCAAGCTTGATATGCAATACAAACCCTAACCATTAAGGGAATATAGAGATATACTAACCCATGGTTAGATTTATGTGAAATTGAGAAAAAAAATTTAAAACCATCTAAATCTAGCTATATTATGTGATGTAAATGGGAAATATTGAAAACTATCTTTAATTCTCAAAGTCTCAAGAGTACTAGAAGGGTACAAAGTAAGATGTCTTGGGGGCGCAATTTCCTTATCATTCTCATCTTTCTTAAGGAGCAATGTATTGTAATATTTCGAGTCGAGGAGCCAATAAGAAGATCCAGGGAGAAAGGGCATCCAATTGGGAGTGCCTATTGTAATACCCCTCTCCTCTACCAAGTCCTCCAACTCGTTTGCCAAACATGAGATGAGAGTCCTATAAAAAGATGCTTCTTCCTCTGGAGATAGAAATGGCAATAATAGCTATTGTCTATGGAGAATAAGAGAGAGTATTATGAAGGGGAAGAATGATAATAATATTCTTTCGAGACATTGTCATTTCCATCTTTGCTCTATGGATCTTGATTAATAAACAAATTAACACAATTTAAACTCATAAAATACATCATCTTAAAGGTTAAATTTATGACTGTATAATATTAAATTTTCGAAACCTAGAATAGTAAACCATTGGATATATATAAGGGGCAAGGCAATGTGAATGGAAGTGGGTTTGTGAATCTTATTGTTGTAAAATTATGGAAATGGGAAATTAAATTTCAAAATCAGGAAAGAAGAATTTTTAAAATAAAATAGATGTTCCAAATGGTATTATGTTCCAGTTGTTATTACAGGAATTATAGACCAACTCTTAATTTAATAAAAAAGAAATTGCATTGTTTCTCAAATAAAATCATAAATGCTTCATATTTCTGATTTGATTAGTCTTTCGAGATGATTATGTGAAATGAGGGTATTAATATATTGAATAGGGTTTTATATGTACTGCAGTTGGGTCTCTAGTAGTTCTTAAAAACGGGTCTAAAACTATTCATGGGTACGATGACTCATCCAAAATCCATAGGAAGGGGAATATTTTTGTTATGTTATTGTTTTATTTTTTGTTTTTATTATTGAATAATAAAAATGTTGTCATTAGATTTCACAATAAATTTAATCAATGAATTATTTAATTAAAAATTAATTTCATGTGTCTACACATTTTTAATGAAATGTTTTTGCTTTTATGTTATCGTTTTATTTTATTTGTTTTAATTATATTTCATAATGAAAATGTTATGCTTTTATTATATTCAATAAAAATAAATAAAAGGGAGAAATATAATTAAATATTAATTTCAAAAAAATAAACAATTAATTATTTAATTAAAAAATAATTTAATATGAAATGTTTTTGATGCAGATTAATGAAAGAGATAGAAAACCAGGTAGAAGCACATGGAAACAAAAAAGTGTGGACTTCTAGATCCAAAATCACTAATGGCACATCATTAGTAAAAAAATATTGGGAAAATTGTATTTATGAAAAAATTGTAAAAATAAATATAATTAAATATTAATTTTAAAATTAATTTAAAAAATTAATTATTTAATAAAAAAATAAATAAGTGTGCCTAAATGAAAAGATAGAAGAGTCAAAGAAAAATACATGTAAATAAATATAAATAAATAAATAAATAAGAAGGTGGATTACTATCTAAAAACATGGGAATTGAAATATTGTATATTGTCTAAAAGTCAAGATTATATTTATTAAAAATTTAAATAGCATATAATATTTAAACCAGTGTAGATCCATTTTAACTTAGAATTTATTTAGTTTTTAGAGAGATCAAATTCATGGAGGTGCAAATCTATTTTTGGAATGTAAAATTTGAGAAACAGTTTACACTTGAAATATTTAAATTCGTCTAAAATTAAAATGAATCTATGCTAATATACATAATTGAGATAAGATTATAACTAGTATATATAATATATAATTGAAATAAGATTATAAAAATTATATATATATTTTAATTAATTAAATTGTATATTTTATGATATTTAATAAAATTAAAATGATATGTTTAAAAATCTATAAAGTTACTATGATATCATATTTATGGAAATGAGATTCATAAGGATGAGAAACCCATATTAATAATAGGGTTAAATAATAAAATTCCAAAATTAAAACAGGATTTTTTAAATTTCCTTCATGAGATATCTCTTTTGTTATTTATAACGAAGAGAAGAGAATTTCAATTCTAAAATACAGATCATTATTTTTATATCTATTTTCAAATTATTTGAATTTATATCGTGTTTGCAATTGGTTTCAGGAAATTTTCAAAAGACCTATAATAACCAAAATCCAAACATCCAATTCAGTGTAAACCAAAATGATTTGCAAAATCTAATAGATTTAGCATTGATCATTATTTACATATCTATTTTCAAATTATTTGAATTGCAATTAGTTGTAGAAAAAGTTTAAAAATATAGCATTGATCATTATTTTCATATTCATTTTCAAATTACTTGGACTGCTATTGGTTTTAGGAAATTTTCAAAGATTTATGTAATCAAAATCCAAATCTACAATTCCCTGTAAACCAACGAATACAACGAATGTGATTTGTAAGATCTCTGTAATCTAATAAATTTAGCAAATATGTCACAGATCTGAATTTTGATATAAACTTTATATAGAAACAAAACAGAAAATCTGTTGGAATATTGACGGTGCTGGTTTGATTTTTTATGAGAAGAAAACCAAAAGAATTGACCCAAGTTCTTTCGAGGTTCCTCTGTTTATCATCTGCACGAAGTTCTACTGCCATTCTTTAACCAGTGTTATTGTTCTTGGAAGTAACGCTAGTGGCGCGCCTACTGATATTATCCTCACTTTATGATGAATTTCCTATGGTCAGCAAACAAAAAAAACAAAAACTGTTGTGCGCCTCAAACCTTTCAAACTGAGAAAGGCTTGATGCAGGACTTATCTTCAAAACAAAATGAAAACTCTCAAAGTTTTGAAGGCAACTATTGCGTCAAGTCTTTCTCAGGTTGGAAGCTCTGAGCTGTACAATAGCTTTTCGTGTTTGCTACCAGAGGGAATTCATCACAGAGTGAGCATAGAATCAGTAGGTGTCAAGCAGATTTATATTATGCCATAATATAAATATAAATATTATGCTGGGAGCTATGGTGCATTAGGAATAATATGCGGTTCAGGGAGGCGCATTTTGATCTTGCACTGATTTACTCTCGAGTCTTGGAGTGGCTCAGTATTAACTCTATTCCGGTACAGGATTGCAAAGATCTTTCCATCAGACTCAAACCACACTGCATCCACCTTCGAGCTCTATTTTTTGATGGTGCACAACAGGATGGCCTATGTGGATGCGGAGCCTAGCTTAAAATGGATGGCGAGGAGAGGTATCATGTCTTCTGGAATGGGGGCTATGGAACAAACAACAAAGCGGAGATTATGGCACTTTGGAGCGGGATCATGGTTGCCTATCATTTACAGATCCCAAGCATTCACATTTACGGGGACTCTAAGATCATTATTGATGACATTTCTGGCAGGTCCTCTCTGAGCGGTACTAATCTTATTGGGTGGATTGATCGCATTCGCTACATCCTCTCTAAGTTCCAGAGAGCCTCCTTGCAACATATCTACAGAGAACTTAACAGGAGGGCAAATGGTCTGTCTAATATGAGTTTGGAACAACCATTTGGATTCATATCAGTCACACACTATCGGGCTAACAGAGAGCTGGCTTCTTTCAAATACTCATTATAGACTCCCTTAACACATGCTTCCATGATTTGCCCCTCACAGTGATGGCCTTTCTGACTCCTCTTGAGGGTTTTCTCTTGCTGTTTACATATCGGATGCTGAAGCTGATTCGGTTTTCAAGCGAGCCCGGGATCTTTCAAGCGAGCCTGCGTTTTGTTTTCTCTCATGAACGTGCTGTCTACGGGTATCTGTTTATCATACGTCTATATATCTATACAAGCGAGCCTGTGATTCTTCTCTTATGAAAGTGATGTTACCTCATGGTAACTGTTTATCTCACTGCCTATAAAAATATGTGTTTTTCAAGCGAGCCTGCGTTTTGTATTCTCTCATGAACGTGCTGTCTACAGGGATCTGTTTATCATACTGCTATATATCTATACAAGCGAGCCTGTGATTCTTCTCTTATGAAAGTGATGTTACCTCATGGTAACTGTTTATAAATCTATGCGTGGCTGGATAATGGGTTTTGTTTTTTGATATGGTAAAGATATCAGGCTGGACTTCTTTCCACTATACTAGCATTTTCTTTACAAGTTGTTCTCATCCTGTTTTTAGAAAGCTTTTTTGGCAAATCTGGATACTCTCATATGTTACGGCATTCTCGTGAGGCTCATACTGTTTTTATTTCTAGTCTCTTTTGGTGACATGGGGCTACATTTCTTTGTCTGGGATGGGGCACCATCTCTTCTCTCGATAGATGAACTGGGTGTACATTCTATTGACGAGATTATGTATTTTGACACATGCACTGTTTTTCCTATAATATAATACAAAACAGTGTTTTTTCTCTTATGAAAAAAAAAGAGTCAAGCAGATTTATGATTCACTAATTTGTTTAGATGTTCGATTTCTGATATTTTGAATTATTTCTGAAATATGTAATCGATATAAATTCAGCACAGATCTACATCAATGAAAATCTACACGCAAAACTATCTCCATGATCTTGGGAGTTTCTGAATACAATCTGCTTTTCAGTCCTTCATGGATTACATGATTTTCAACATCAACAGTAGCACACAGAGGGAGGACCATGTATCTTATGGAATATATATTTGGGTAAAAATAATGCAAAAATTATGCAAACCTTTCTTCCAAAAGAATATGATTGTACAGGGTTTAATGGCTTTTCACTTATCTCCAGGTATAATGGGTTCACCTGCTAATTGTGTTTATGGTTGTTGATTTAGTTGAGCTTACTGGAAAGTGATAAAGTATTATACGATGAACAGAGAAAAAGCAAAATCTGATTAAAAAGAAATTGCAGTTCCTCGAGGATGTAGTGAAACTGTTTTCCTGCTACGTGGTATATAGGAGGGCACCCTAGATAACAAGAACCCAACAAAATTCACCGTCAAAATATTATTAAAAAATTTGATTAATTGAAAAGCCATGCAAATCAATGCAGAGCTTTGGCCAATATCGAGCCTAACAGATTGACTCTCAATATTGGGATTTGGAACGCGGCTTTTGTATTGATCTCAACTTCTCAATTTTGTTTTTCAATATTGAGATTTGGAACGCAGTTGATTTGGAACGCGGTTTTTGTATTGATTTCAACTCTTTAATTTTGTTTTTCATTTTTTTTATATGGTGGGAAAATTTATCATAATTTAGTTATCAAACTAGTAGCAGTGAGGATAATTATCTCTGGCTGCTGGCTGCTATTCGCTAATTATCATTGTTATTCAAGGAAAACTACACCACCTGGAATACGCCAAGCATGGAGGGTAAGAAATTTTAACCGTGAGAGAGCCAGGCCCATAAGAGTTAGCATGTCTAGTTTGTTTGATAAATATATCATTCTAAGCAAAAAGCAGCTCTTGAGGGAAGGAGGAAATGGTTAGAGCAGCAAGACATGAGGGAAAAATAGCATGGATTTATAAGAGTTAGCATGTCTAGTTTGTGTGATAAATATATCATTCTAAGAAAAAAGCAGCTCTTGAGGGAAGGGAGGAAATGGTTAGAGCAGCAAGACATGAGGGAAAAATAGCATGGATTTAAAAGGGTAAAGCTATGATAGCACGATTTGGACCTCCTTCAAAAACATGGCAGCAAGATGATAATAAATAAGAGACAACAAACTCTTTAACAAGAAATAAGAAGCAAGGTCAGTATGGGAAAACAGGGACAAAGACTCATATGTGAGTCTTGCATGTCAAAAAAAATAGCAATCAAGTCATACCCAGGTTTCCTTAATTTTAGTTTGTTGGAACTACAGAGGTTACCCATGGAGACGAGGACCTCGATTGGGGCCTATTGCGAAAGATGGAGACATAATTTACCTCATAGAAACACATGAGCATGAAGGATGCAAGACACCTTTGTTTGAAGGGTACAAGAGGATGGCAGTGTGGAACAAGGCAGCAGGGAATGGAACTTTGCACGGGGTTATCATGGTATTAGTGAGAGAAAAAGAAGGTCATTTCATTCAGCTAGAAAAAAAACACTGAAATAAACAATTCATATGGTTTAAAATATAGAAAATGGAAATCACATTAGAATTGTTGCATGCTATTTTGCGCTGCAAGTTTCAAAAATCTACAAAAGTAGAGGGCTATACCACAAAGATCCCTTTGCAACCTTAAAGGTAGATATTGCAACATATTCTTAGCTAGGTGAAGTCATTATAGTGGATGATTTCAATGCTAGGACTACAAGTGAGCAAGCTAGCATTCTTTGTTGTAAAGAAGACTGTGACCCTATCTGGCTTACAAAAGAGAGTAATCATCAGTGGGAAAGAATTTCAGAAGACGAGGGCTGCAATCTTTTAGGTGAACAATTGCTTACTCTATGTGGGGCTTTCGATTTAGTCATTTGTAATGGTTTGACTAGATGAGAAAAGTCGGGTAATTTCACTTGCAATACTTACAATGGAGCAAGTGTATTAGACTATGTAATTTTCTCACATAGTTTGTGTGAGAAAATGGAGGAAGTTTTGATTGGAGATTAGGTTTGGAACTTAAAATAAGATCACAAGCCAATTTATTTAAGCTTCTCTTGGACTGGAAAGAAGCAACTAGGGTCAAAACTCAGTGTGTTCAACAAAATCTTCTGAAGGGTAGAATTCTTTTGACTCCAGAAAATTGCAATACATTCAAATTAGTGCTAGAGAGGCTCTTTGAGAAGGATAAAATCTCATTTCACGACCTGCATAGTCATGAATTAACACATTTAATTCAAAGCGCACTTGCAGAGTCCAAGAGAGAAAAAAGTCAAAAGCCTGAAAAAAATTGATTTCCAGCCAATGCTTGGCTTGACAATGAATGCAAAAAGGCAAGGAGAATGTGGAAAGAGTCAAACAAAGATACCATAAAGCTCAAAGCTTACAAGCATATATTAAGAAAGAAAAAGGTTGATTCCATGGTTTCAATGAGAGAAGAACTAATCTTCCTTGGGAAAAATAACCCAAAATTATTTTGGAAGGAGCTCCAACTGAGAAAGATGCAAATAGAAAACAATATTAAAGCTTCTAAATGGTTTGACTATGCAAGACAACTTTATGAGCATGATCCCAAGGTTGACCCCCCTCCCTTGATCAACATTCATACAAAACTCTTCACAGAGCAAGAGGTAGAGATGGGTATCACAAATTTGGGTGTTGGAAAAGCAAAAGACTTAGTTAAACACCAAGTGGAATATCTAAAGTGAGGCTTAAAAATTCTTGCACCTCACCTTACAAAAATTTGCAATGGCATCATACAGCAAGGGTTCCCCACTAATAGGACAACTAGTTTGGAAATACCTCTTTTCAAGAGTGGTGACGTCAATAATCCCTCCAACTATAGGAACATAATGATAAACCCCTTCTTTGCAAAGTTATTTGGAAGCATGTTAGAAAATAAAATTAGCAAGTGGGCAGAAGAAAGAGATAAACGAGCTAAAGGACAAGCAGGTTTTAGACCTAAACATTCCATTGTTGATCATGGTATAATTTTAAGTCACATCATTGAGAAAGTTTGGGAGAAAAAGGAAGAAGTCTTTTTTTGCTTTGTCGATTTCAGAAAAGCCTTTAACACAATTCCTAGGGATAAGCTTTGGCACAAAATGGAGGAACTTGGGATTCCCAAGCATTTGAGAGCAGCTGTGCATAGGTTGTACGAAGAGGTGAAAGTCAAAATTAGAACTTCAACAGGCATTTCTGAAAGTTTTAGAAGCAATATCAAGGTCAAACAAGGTTGCCCATTTTTTCCTACCCTCTTTGGTTTATATATCAACAAACTTGAAGAGTGGCTAAATTCGCAAGGGGGTGATGGTATACATTTGGGAAAGTTTGTTATAAGGTTTCTTTTTTATGCAGATGAACTTATTTTGATTGCAAAATATGCTCTTGATTTGCAAGAGCACTTACTTTCCCTTGAGAATTTTTGTAGAAATGTGGGGATGCAATTCAATATCTGCAAAACGAAAATAGTGGTTTTCTCTAACAAAATAAAACATAACCAACATAAGTTCTACTTTGAAGGCATCATTCTAGAAGAAGTTGCGGATTACAAATACCTCTGAATTGAATTCAACAGAAATTTAAGCTGGGATGGATGTAGGAAAAAAATAACTTTGGGGAGTTGGAAAGCATTTTATGCTTTTCAAAATATGTGTAGAGAGGAAAATTTATGGCACTGAAAACCACTTTAACTCTTTTTGGGCTTTTAGTGATTTCGCTGATTCTCTAC
This sequence comes from Pinus albicaulis, assembly GCA_034641835.2. Lineage (NCBI taxonomy): Eukaryota > Viridiplantae > Streptophyta > Pinopsida > Pinales > Pinaceae > Pinus > Pinus albicaulis. Next base: position 906,681,534 of record CM076576.1, on the reverse strand, counting down.
AGTTGTGAATTGTGGGCCAACAGTACATCCAAAATGCAGTGGAAACAAATTGATAATTTATAAGCATTTGATTACAAACAAATTCAAAATTAAAAGTGTAGTTCCTTATGCTATCTTGTTCAGTGAAATAGGGGTTGATCCTGTTGAAGCAATAGCTATGGTGCGGGTCATAAGGTATTTAAAAAAAATTGAGCAAATGGAAGAGGGAATATGGCCTATGGTTGTGTTTAATGACATATTGTTCACAAGAAAGAAGACTTGGATGTAGAAAAATAACAAATGGTTTAGCAAATGGGGCATTTGCTTGAGCATGTGTCCCACAAATAATAAAGAGCTAAAAACTTTTGTTATGGATAAGTTTGAAAAATGTACTTGGGAGAAGGAATTAGGGAGAAATAAAAGGTATTATATTGAAGAGTTTAATCCCTCTCATAATCATCAACAAAAAGCATACATAAGGGCCAATATTTCTTGGAGAGCCAAAATTATTATCACTCAATTAAGAATTAATTCGCATCAACTCTGTTGTGAAACAACGTGCTGGAAAAAGCCAAAAGTGGTGTGGGAGGAAAGAGTATATATTTTTTTCTTTTCCTAAAAAATGGAAACAGAAATGCATTTCATTTTACAATGTGAGGCTTTCAAAGACAACAGGGAAAGTTATGCAGATATTTTGGCATCTAGTTCTTCAGATGTTCTATTCAGCAAGGGCTTTGTCAAGAAGTTGGGAGAGTTTATTGTGAAACTTCACAGGAAAAGGGCAGAATAAAAGAGCCAAATAGAGAAGAAATCTGTCTCATAGGCTATATTTAGCCTCACAAATGTTAAAATAACTTCTTCTTCTTCTTCCCACTAGTGGTCCGTAAGGGGCAGTCTTTCACTCCTACGAGATGCCTCTTGCTCTTTGGTAGTTAACTTGTTTCCTTACATCCTAGGAAGACGAGCTCTTAGCCAAACAGAAATGATTTTAGGACATACTCAAAGCCCTTTCATTCTCTAATATTATTCATCTCTAATGTTGTTCATGAGAAAAAAATAATTTCAAATTCTATGATTTAATATGAGGAGCTTTTATATATCATGCATTTTCATAACTTAACAAGAGCTGATAATGAAGTTTCACTATTAAGATTTGAAATGGTATTAAATTTTAATAAATTATTTGTTAAATTTTAATTATAATATTTAATCACATTTTAAAAATTTGTAATATTTATTATATCTTATAATTATATGAAATAAATATTTACGATTTACTTTATAATGTAAACATAAATTAACTTTACATCATTGTAAAATTTCCTTAAAGATCTTTGCAATATGTGTTTTAATGTTATTATTTTTTAATTAATATTGACAATATAAAATAAAACAAGTGCTACATGGTAGCTAGTACCTACCGGTTAGTTTAAATATAACTAATTTTAAATCAAAAACAATAAAAAATTACAGTTATATATATCTGAACAATTGCATACAATTGCATTTAAGCAAAAAAAAAAAAAAAACAAACAAACATTTATTATTTATTATCTTTGTTTTGTTCCTTTATACTTATTGATGTTAGTAAATGAAATTTGAAAATCCACATAATGATTCCATTATAATTTAGTGATTTTGACCTCTATCAAATTATAATTCATATTTAAAAATAGAATATAATCTGTATATGAAAAAAATATCCAGAGAGTCTGCACCTAAACCAATGAAAATATTGTTATGAGGATGACATCCTCATCACATAAAAGATATATATATATATATATATATATATATATATATATATATATATATATATATATATATATAAGCATTTTTAACTTTCTGAAAATAAATTATCTGTATTAATTTTTTTTAACCTTGTGAAGTTAAATTATATACATTAAAAAAATATTATTATACTTTAATAATGAATATGATAGTTTTTAGGAATAATAAATGATGACAATAGAAGTTTAAGCCATAAAACCACATCAAAATATCGTGTAATAGCTAAATTTCATCAAATATGTGCACAATTTTTAACTATTGATCTTTACAAAAACTAACACCACTCCCAAAATAAAAAATAAAGCATACAATGACATATAAATACATTATGTGATTTATTAATATAAATATAGCAATATCTTATGCTAGTAAATTTTATTAAAAAAGAAATGATTTTATCAATATAACACATATTGATGATGATTCAACTCTGTCTAGATGAGTTGAATAACCTCACACGCTACTGAAAAGTGGAATATAATCAGGAATATAATCAAAAGAATCATCAATATGTTGATAGTAAACATGTCTTGTTTGTATCTGATGGCCACCTTTAGGGCTTTCTGTGAGATGCATGAATTACTTTTTAGAGTCTTTGAATGCACGTCATTATGAAACATGGAAACAAGAGATTGACAGTGCAAGGAAGCAATTGAACCAATACGAAGAATTATGAGTTTTGCAATAACATGTTAAAGTTTTGAACCAATAAAATTTGAGATAAATAGATTAAAATATTATTAAAAAAATATAAATTTCAATTCGGAATGTTTCACATTAAATAAATTTTAAAATTTTTAAGTCAAACAGAAATAAATGTTAAATCAATTTCCAGCCTAATACAATATACACTGCGTTTTGCAAGTAATAGTAATAAATTGTATTGTTATATATTTTTTATTAATAATTTATTAATTTATATTAAATTACTCATAGTTTTTCTCTTTTCACTATATTATACGTATTCAAGGACTGCCAGGGAAATTAAAATTTAGTTGTTGCAAATTGAGAAATAGCAATGGCTTGAGAAATAGCAATGGCCGGCTCGGAGGGGCTACTCCCGTGAATGAATGAGGCATTGGCCTTTCAAGCCTTTGTAGCATTATTCTCCAAGAAACTTAGGACAAAAGAAGGGTAGACCAGATTTGTTAAGAAGGTGGAATTTAATTTTTCTATTGTGTTGCTTCTAGGGTGTTTGTTTACTCTTTAGCTAGGAAATTTACTAAGATGTGGTCTTTCTTAGAATTATGGAATAGAAAAAAATGTGGAAGTTACTAATGAAAGGGAATATTGGTTTATGTTTGAATTAAAAGAAGATAAAAATGTAATATTAAAAATTGATATGTATCTTTTTGGAGCATGGGAATTTATTTGAAGAAATAGTCATTGGAATTTGATCCAGATGATGATATTCCAAATGCAATGTTTGTCTGGGTAAAGCTTTTCAAACTCCCTCTATCGTGTTGGACTAAGGGCGATTAGGAATGGTTTGGGAAAATATTTGGATAGAGTTGAACCCAAGGGGTTCTCAATTTTCTTGTACGGCAAGTTTTGCTGGGTGAAACCAACGAGACCAAGGTTCAAATCCCATTGAGTATATGGCCTGCTATGATCTCGGCTCAAGGATTAGGCTCCCCCATTTCTGTTGGAGTCTCGGCTCTTGCTAAATCATAAGATTCATTGTATCTGGCTTGCGGGTTGCTGGATATTCTATTGGTGTGATAAGGCATCCACGATGATTGATCATGGGACCTCCCTTAGATTAGTCTAAAGAGTTACCGATTCACCATTGTCAAAAAAATATTTGTGTGGAAGTAGATATGGGGAAGGACCTACCTTTGGAGATCAACCTCGCATACTAATAGTGGAGGCATCCTCAGGTATTTGTCTGTGAATGCTGGATATGCTATTGGTGTTATAAGGCATCCACGATGATTGATCATCGGACCTCCCTTAGATTAGTCTAAAGAGTTACAATTCACCATTGTCAAAAAAATATTTGTGTGGAAGTAGATATGGAGAAGTACCTACCTTTGGAGATCAACCTCGCATACTGAGAGTGGAGGCATCCTCAAGTATTTGTCTATGAACAACTTCCTTTTAAATGCTTGATATGCCATGAATATGGCCATTTCCCAAGAGAATGCAAGAAGTTTCAAACAAGCAAGGTGAGGAAACAACAAACACACAAGAGGAAAAATGGAAAACACAAAGGAAAGGGGGAACGAAGGAAAAGCAACGTCAAGTGAAAAACAATCAAATCAAGGTAAAAATGTAGCTTTGACCTCAACAAACCATTTTTGTGATTTTTCAATCACAAGAAGAAAATGAAAAAAAAGTAGCAAATAATGACAACAAAAAAGAAACCTGCGAAGAAGAAGTGGTTAATGTCGAACATGAGGATGGGGAGATTACAAGCTATAAGGGAACATCCAAAACCCTATTCCAATGCATAAAAAAGGAAACAATCCATCAGCGCATGAATCAATGGAAATCCCTTCAACAACATCAAAAAACACGAAAAACAACACCCTAAGGAAGTTGAAGGAGCCAACGGGGGAATCAGGGAATATTTTGACAAGGAAGAAAAAGACAATTAGGAAGAAAAATGCAACATGTCAAAGTGGATCCACCTAATTCAGAAACAAAGGAGGTCCTTATTCATCAATCCCTTGTGAACATTAGATCCTCCCCTGAATTCTCAGGAAGCAAGACTTGAAAAAAAATGTATTCAGTTGATTAAATAGGTGAAGAATAATATTAAAAAGGGGACAAAGACAACATTTAAGACCCCTTAAAGTCAATAGAAAATATGGATTACATCCCATTACATAATTCATTTTTTTCTATTTAATTTTTTTTTCAATGTCTAACAAATATTAAAATTAAATCACTCTCCACCACTGAAATTATACCACATCAATACTTGTTCAACGAAAAAAAAATTAAAAAAAAAAAAAAAAAATCTACAATCTAAAAATCATCAATATTTTCCTTAAAATTAAAATTACAAAAACTTAACAAATTAATACATGGTCAACAATATTTATATTTAATGAAAGAAAAAGTATAATCCCTAAAAATACAGAGACTGATATTAATAAATAAAATTATATATCTAATTCTTATTCTTATAATGTTGGTCAATTATATATGATTGGACTAAGATTATAGAAATTATATCTACATTATTTGTTTGGTTTATTATGTATCTTTTTTAACTAATAAAAATGCATATTTGATGATATTTAATAAAATGTTTTTTTTCCACGAAAGTGATATTTAATAAAATCAAAATGATATGTCTGAAGAGTTTTGATGAAATTATTATAATATCGTATTTATTCTAAATTACAGATCATTATTTTATATCTATTTTCAAATTATTTGAATTTATATTTTGTTTGCAACTGGTTTTTTTGGACTTTTTTAAATACTTATAATAATCAAAATCTAAATATCTAAACAAAAATGATTTGTAAAATATATCTGATCTAATAGATTTAGCATTGATCATATGTTTCACATTATTTGGACTGCAATCGGTTTTAGAAAACATTTAAAGATTTGGCACTAAGCATTGTTGTCATGTTTATTTTCAAATTACTTGGACTACATTTGCTTTTAGGAAATTTTCAAAGTTTTATATAATCCAAATCTGAATAAACTAGCGAATTTATTGGAATATTAAATTTGTTGAAATTTGTTTTGATTTTATATGAGAACAAAAGGTAGCATGTTTTTTTATTGATTTTGGTAGCATGGTCTTTTTATTATTCAGGTTTCTATTTTTTTCAATTTTTTCTATTTTCTTTCCATTTCTCTCTCACTTTTTATCTCATTTTTCTCCTAATTTTTATCTACATTATTTGTATCTTTTTTAACTAATAAAAATATATATAAAGTCTTTTTTTTCCACAAAAGTGATATTTAATAAAATCAAAATTATTTTTATTTGATGATATTTAATAAAGTCTTTGTTTTCCACAAAAGTGATATTTAATAAAATCAAAATGATATGTCTGAAGAGTTTTGATGAAATTATTATAATATCGTATTTATTCTAAATTACAGATCATTATTTTATATCTATTTTCAAATTATTTGAATTTATATTTTGTTAGCAATTGGTTTTTAGGACTTTTTAAATATTTATAATAATCAAAATCTAAATATCTAAACAAAAATGATTTGTAAAATATATCTAATCTAATAGATTTAGCATTGATAATATGTTTCACATTTTTTTTTTTTTTGCACTCAGCATTGTTTTCATGTTTATTTTCAAATTACTTGGACTACAATTGCTTTTAGGAAATTTTCAAAGTTTTATATAATCAAAATCTGAATAAACTAGCGAATTTATTGGAATATTAAATCTGTTGAAATTTGTTTTGATTTTATATGAGACCAAAAAGGTAGCATGGTTTTTTTATTGATTTTATATGAGAATAAAAGGTAGTATGGTCTTTTTATTATTCAGGTTTCTATTTTTTTCAATTTTCTTTATTTTTCTTTAATTTCTCTCTCACTTTTTATCTCATTTTTCTCCTATTTTTTTTTTTATTTTCATAAATAAAATTCCAATTAATGTCTTTTTGTCTTTCCAAAGCCTTTGTCAATGCCTTTGCCAATTTCTCAAGTCATAATAAACCAAAATGAACACCCACTAGGACAATTTGCCCAACATTCAGCTTGGAATATGTGTCCCATGACCTTGGTCGTATTTTTCATTTATTAGCTTTATTACACGAACTTTTAACCCACAGTTGTTACACTTTCACGCAAGACTCTATTCTCTATAATGTTCACCTAGCATGCCTTCTCAGGGTTCTTCAACTGGTTAAATTTGCAAAGATCTCACCTGCTCTCTGCCCTCTTACCTGCATTTCTCTGGAGGAGATTTCTTTTTTTTCTTTTCTCCCCCCTACTCAAGCACATGCGTCTGCACAAGTATCCTTGAATGATTTCCCCCCCTTCTGATTTTTCCTTGCACTCCCTTTCAGCGAACTCGCCCTTCAACTTTTCCCAATGCTCCACGCAATCTCTCCCCCTAAGACAACGTCACCCATATTTGTCTTAATATTATTTCCTCTTCTTTATTGTTGTTGGATCTTAAAGGACACCTGGATTTTTCCTCTTCTTTTCAGTTAAATTTATTTCTTAATCATCTTGTTTAAAACCACTCAGCGAACTAAGACTGATATTAAAAATAACCCCTTCCTTAATCAATATCCTTCCCCAAAAACTGTAATTAGTGTCCCCCTTCTCTCACCTATTAAATAATTACGTAACCAGGGGATGTAACAATCCCTTCCCCCTTGGGGGGAAACACCGTCCTCAGTGTTCAAAAACCATATACAGACAAAACATGCTTTAAGCACAACATTGTTGATATGGATATTTATATATACAACTCATTTCATCTTTTACAACACATCTTATATGCATGATGGTTTACCCAGCCACTCGGTAGACATTAATTCATTAATTTATCCATCTCCTAATGGCCCTTTTACAGCCTTTGTTTCTTTTGATGTGCTCAATCCAACTTGGATTCACTCCTTTTCTCTGGAGTGCTACCTTCCTCCAATGTCCAACATTGTTATCCTTGTGCTTCTTATTCCTTCAAAGAATAATTCCTAACTCAGTGTTTCTGGGAACACCCCAAATGTGCTTCTGATTCCAATCAACAATGCTCACGACCCTTTAAAACTGATTTATTTTCCCAGTCTTTCCTTCTCTGCTTCCCAGTCCCTCGGGAAATCTGATCACCCCCTTTCGTGAAGTCACTCACCTTTCATGTTTAGGCATCCCCTTCTCTACTTCCTAGTCCATTAGTCAATTAATTCCTTGGAAATTTTTCCTCGCGTCGGTAGGGTCTCAAAACTAAGGAATATCCCTACCTAAACATTATCATATTGATCATAGCATGATTTATGGAACTCAATTAACACCATTGGTGCTATTGTCTCACAATGGCCCAGTTCCTGAAACATTTTACCAACATAATGCTACATGTTTTAATTCCTTTGATGTCATTGTTATTCATTGTGTATCCAATTCCATCCACCCAACCTGACAAATTCCATGTTTTTCTACATCATAACACGTAAATATCCATGAGTTTCATCATAAGGAATTGTAATAAATTTAGATTGTACCTTATTCGTAGCTTGTCCATGATGTGAACTTGGAATTTTACTTTAATTCCCATCACAAGAGAACCAGGTTAAATCGTAAACCAACCAAACATAAATTAGAGCATTAAATTACATTCATAATTTAGAAATTTTGAAACTAATTGAAATGTTGATACTTATCTTTAATCACTCTTTTCTTATTTCTATACACACACTGGATCAGTTTCCCAACTTGGCAAGTATCCGGCGGCCATCTCTCTTCTTATACACACACTAGATTAGTTGTTGACCCAACAAGCACCCAATGCCTTCTCTTCTCTTTGACCTTTTACACACACTAAATTGCTTCCCAACTCGGTGTGAACTCGACAAGCACCTAATGTCCTCTCTTCTCTTCAGCCTCTTACACACACTTTATTGGTTTCCAACTTGGCAAGCACCCAATGCCTTCTCTTCTATTCTCTTCGAATTCAAATTTATTAATTCATTCGTCGACCCCAAGGTGAGCACTTAGTAAAAAATAAATATAAATAATCCCAATCGCTACCCCTCAAATAGGAATATAAGTGTGTCCCACACCTTCACAGGCCCAGAAAAGCCCCATTATGTGTTGTCTACATGTCTTAATCAATATGGCATAGACAGTCCAATACTTTCCTATCCAAAAAAACATAGCATAACACATAACATATATACACATGGTTGATCTGAAAACAATTTCTAGTTATTGTTGTGCTAGTATCATTTCCAGATATAAAATTATCTTTGCTTTGGTTTGCTTATTCATTAAGAGTTTTTCCATGAGCATGTGACTGTCAATTCAATTTACTTGGTGAAATTCAATGTTTGCCATAAACTTAAAAGCATAATTTTAAATGATTGAATAGTAGAAAATATAAACACAACACACATAATAGGGCTCAATATACAAAATTTTGTTGAAGGAGTTCACCCCTCCTAGGCTACATCTCCTTGGTCCAGCTTGAAAGTGTGGCCCTTTATATTAGCTTCAAGTGTGCTCAAATTGTTGTTACAAGCTTCAAATTATATTGGAACCAATTCCAATGAGTTTAAAAAATCAAAATCTACTAGAAATGACTGTTTTTTTGCTCAATTTAGATTTTGGATGCTCTGGAAATGCCTCCAACACCTAGCGGCCCTAGCCTTAAAAAAATATTCAAATGCACAAAAACACATGTAGATGACCTCTTCTGCCTCTGGAACTTGCTTCATTGAGTTCCTAGCATGTAAATTATATAATAATGCCTCTTTTTGAGCTCTATTTGGGTGAAAATTGCCTTAGTTATGGCAAAAATTGTATTTCCCCCAATTTCTCCAATAATTTTGGAAGACGGCTAGTTAGGACTGCTAAAAATAGCAAGTCCACCAAGTATGGCGCAATCCGCCAGTTTAATCGCCAACTTAATTGTGCTTAGATTAAGTGATAATTGTAGTTAGAAAATAAGATAAGCGCCAATTTAAAGCCTTAAGCGCGTTTAGCACTGATCTGGTTGAGTGGCATATTAACGTAGTTTAACTACATTTTAATTAACATAAATCATGTTTAATAAATCCCGCCAAATTTTAGTATCTGAGCTCCTGGTTCTAGGCGCATTGGCATATGGGATAGGGGGCTGGCCTGCAGGGCTAGCCCCCTCCTCTATCCATTTGGTGCTTTCAGTGAATTCATGTAGGTTAAAGTCAGCATCCCTTTCAAGGGTTATAGGAGTGGCATGTTGGTGAAAACGACATGGTGATGAGGGAGAGGTCGCGGTTAAAACCCTGACCTCTGCCCTCCACACACATTTTTGGTTCAACTGAAATGTAATTTAAACCTTCATATAAATCTCCGCGGACTTTGGTTAGTGGCACTAACTATATAAAAAATGAACCATGTATAATCCACCCTTTTCATTTAATATGAACCTTGGAAAACATTTGATATTTGATTACATTGAACCATATCAGACTTTGGCCTTTGGAAAAGTTTAAATGTGGATTTGACTATGGCTTATATAATAGAATTGACATTTGAATGGTTTATGATTTATTAATATTTAAATATAATTAATAATACGATATATATATAATATATATAATATGTTTAAAAATATATATATATATATATATATATATATATGTATGTATTAAATCATAATTTAAATAAATAATAAAAAAATACAATTCGCCTTAGAAACATTAGGAAATTTACCCCCACGTAGATTAAACTGGCGAATCCGAAAATGCCACTTGTCACAACCTCATTGGTAGAACCTGAAGATTCCTTTTTGCTGACTAGGCTGCCACATCATCCCTATACCTATTCTGCCCATTTTTTACATGTTTTGGAAAGCGAATAGCAGACCATAACTCACTCATATGAACTCGGATTTTGATTAAACGAGTTGCGTCGGAATCTTGGAAAAAGCGACCGAATGACATGGCTACAACCGCAGAACTCCATTGGATATAACTCATACAATAAAACCCATCACCCATAGCAAAATATATAGATATTGATCCTCTCTTATGGCCTATTCCTCTGCACTTTACCCTAACACCTGCTGCATGATGAGTCGGCTTCACCGTACCTCACTTCACACATACCGTGAGATGACCTCAGCTAGCCTTCAAACTATAGGTACGCCTAGCACTTGTCGAGTTGTGGATGCAGACACAGAGTTCGCATGGGGTGGGGGCGGACGATCTAAACATACTTCGTAGATGGCAAGTCCGTTTCCGATAGAAGAATCCAAGCCCAGGCCCGATTTCGATTCCGATAGGTCTTATTTAGATTTAGATTCAGATTCCAACCAACAAGTCTGACTGAGATTTTGAAAGTCAAGGTCTAATTCGTCTAACAAGTCTGATATATATATATATGTATATGTATATGTATATGTATATGTATATATATATATATATATATATATATGTATATATATGTATGTATATATATATATGTATGTATATATGTATGTATATGTATATGTATATATATACATACATATATATATGTGTGTGTGTGTGTGTGTGTGTGTGTGTAGATATATATGTATATATATATACATATATATGCATATATATATACACACACAGATATATATATATATATATATATATATATATATATATATATATATATATATAGACATATATATGTATGTACACACACACACACACACACACACACACACACACATATATATATTAAATCAAAATTTAAATAAATAATAAAAAAATACAATTCCACCTTAGAAACATTAGCAAATTTAACCCCACATAGATCAAACCGGCGAAACCAAAAATGCCACTTGTCACAACCTCATTGATAGAAACTTGAAGAATATTCTTGAAGATTCCTTTTTGCTGAAGAGGATGCCACATCATCCCTGTACCTGTTCTGCTCATTTTTTACCTATTTTGGAAAACAAACAAAAGACCATAACTCACTCATACGAACTCGGATTTTCATGAAACAAGTTGCGTCAGAATCTTGGTGATGAACTCTATCCGTTCGTTCAGGTCTGAAGCATTTTTTAGCACTTTCAATTTTTATCTAAAATACTAATCCCTGATCAATGGTACAACATAGCACGTAAACAATACACATGTCATAGTACAACTTGTACACCATAATGTTGAAAACTTAGAGACCACACCATCTCTATCCATAGATACCAGTAAACACAACCTATAGTGTCTTTCCCATGCTTCACCACATGCATCCACAACCCAAAACTAGGGTATGTGGTTTCTTCAATTATCCATGCTTGTCCCAACATGCTGCAAATCACCCTACTTTCATCCTTCTGATATATCCTTCAGCATTCCATGTTCATAATATAAATATGGGCACAATATAAGAATCATATTCACATTATATTAAAATCATATATGAGTCAGGTATAATTTTTCCTACTTGATTCCTCACACAACCTGGAACCTTACATGCCATCCACATTTGCATTAAATGAGTATAAACCATCATTCTTCCACAAGAATATTCCTTAACAAAACATGTCAGACATAATGGAATTCATTTGTGTATATAAATATTGGTGTAATCATGAACGTATCACAACTTTACATATGTACATTTGAGTGAGGCTCACGAGAACCTCCTTTCTGTCATTCTCATTGTCGCCATGTCATTGTCTATTATTCTCTATGGACCAACCTAGTCCACTTGGTTCTCATATTTTTGTCCACTTAGTCAAGGACATAACCCACATTAAAGTATTTCATATAGAATTAGATTTTGGATAAATCCCTATATTTATGCAAAGCACGCATTGGGTTTCAACAGTAATTTCATGAGGCCAGAGGAATTCTTTTATCTGAATTCCTCCATTTACCTTTCTACCTTTTTGTTAGTACCAATGTTTCCAATCGTTGTTTTTTGTTAGCAATGTTTGCACAGTTAAATTCCAATCATGCACATATATTCATTTATGCATGTTGTCACATTCAAGAGTAACTCTCCAAGGAATTCTAGCGATGGCATGTTTTCAACCCATATGCCCAGCATCAACATGTGTTTATCCATGCATATAATGCACTGCCCCTTCCCAACCTTCCTCATTTTTGTCATTTGTAGGCCTTTCTCAAGCCATATTCTACTGAATTTGACTCTGCTCTCTTACCATACCTATGTGGCTTTCTTGCCACACCTAACAAGTTTTCCCCGAGCCCCTAACATGAAATTCAAAAGGAAAAAAATTAAAAAGGAAAGTGAGGGAAACTATAAAATTCACAACAACAATATAAAAATACAAAAAAGGGTATCATGGCCATGCATTCAACTCATCAATCAAAGCAGAAAAAATAAATCATGAAGCCAATAGTCAAGAGCATAATATGCAAGAATTTAAAAATGTTTCATAACAACTCAACTTCTTGATTCTAGCATTCAATGTGACATTCATCACCATATACAAATGTACACGCAAACATATACAAAAATAAATCCAAGACTTTTCCATCATTTATGAAAATCTTGAAGTATCACATCCTTGAGCAGTTCACATGGGATCTTTTCAACACACACACACACACACACACACACACACACACACACATATATATATCAAGGATCTTTAGGGAATTCCCCCTCCTGCTTCTTGGCATCTTGCATTGAGGATTTGTGTCCTTGTGGCTGACAGGGGTTGTTTTATTTCTTTTTCTTCCTGCAAGGACAACCATTTCTCATATGATTTTCTCCACATTACCAAAAAGAAAATATCCTCTTCTCCTTTTCAACCTCAAGAGGCCTCGTCCTTCCAATGTCATCTTTCCTTTTCAAGGATTTAGTTTGATATGACAATTTATGAAAATGATGTTGCAGTTCAGAATTCCACTTGGCTAGTTCTTGCTATTTCCTGGTGAGCTTTCTAAGTTTTTCCTTACAGATATTTAGCTCATCTTCCATGTCCTTTAGTTCAACCTCCAAATTCTTAAAGGTTCTTTTCCTTTGGAGGTATGTCCCTCTTTCTCGTTCATGATGGACTTGGTCCATATTCTGTTGTGTCATGCCATGATACATGTTTCCTTTCAATACCACTAAATATTTCTATGTGCTACCACACATACCCATTTGTTAGTGTTTAATAAAATACAATAAATAATATACCAGATGTCTCATTTTCAGGTTCAGGCCTAGCACACTACTCTACAACTATGCACACTTATGTAAAATTTTATCAACCAGATATATAAACGAGGGCACTAGTTATGTTGAAGTTGTAACTAGAGTCAGCTTCATAATGTAAATTATCATTGATGAATTTATTATATTTATTACATTTTGGTTAAAGCATGCTCTTCATTTTTATAGTGTAAAAAGGAGTCAAAAGAAAATTATTTGATTCATGTCCCATTTGGACATTTGTAAGAAAAAGATAATTTTAATTTGAATTGAGTCATAATTCCACAAGTTGAAAAAGATGGCCCTCCTTGGTATTATTCATCCCAAGAGCCACCTATTCGACCTCTTGGATAAATATATATAGAAGACAGTTCGATCACTTTGAAGGACACTCACTTATCATCATATCATATATTTTTTTTTCACCTAACAAAGGATGAATAGACCAAGAAAAAGGAGAAAGAAGAGCTTGCATAAGTGAAGTAATTTTAGTGAGAAAGGATGAAATATCTGAAGTAGTTTCATATATTTTTTGAACTCTATTGTTGTAGGTCCAAATTTCAAATCTTTGACCAAAATTGGAGCAGTTTAACTTACGTTGACTTTGACTTTTGGAGGTGACTTGGAGGATGGTTTGGAATTAGTCTCTTGGTGGTAGTCTGGTCTTAGTCTTGGATATATTATTTAGATTTTATTATATAAGAGAATGATTTTTGGTTTTACCCCTTGTGGGATTTTTCCCTGGCTAGCAGCCTAATATTGGTGTCTCTTGTCTCTTTGTGATCTTTATATTTTCCTAGAAAATTGAACATTTATATAATTACTTGATGAAGAATATTTAATAAGTAATAAGAATAAAACCTGACATTCACAAGTAATTATCAAGAAAGAGAAATCAAGCATTAATATCTACTACACCTGGTTTTTAACATTGTTTCAGTGATATGGTAAAGACAGGAGCACTATTGAAGAAATACTTAACAGACCTAAGTTTGAAATAAATTGGAACGAAGACTTGTGTACCAAGAAACGCACAACATCTAAGTCATCCATCTCTAAAGAATAAAATAATGAAGAAGGTCGAAGTATAGAAAGACAAGGAAATATTTGAATACCCTCACTCGAGAAAAACAAAAAAGATATAAAATAGTTCGAGACTATAATATTTTTCTGTGGAATCCAATTTCTCTAAGACAAATTTTATTAAGGTCAAGAAATTTTTTCTAAAGCACTATAATTATGGAAATATGAGCCACTATTAGGTCCTTATAATATTAGTGTAGCCCCCTTATTCTTATTTTTGTGTCCATGTAGTCCCCATGTTGCTATTATTGTGCCCTATAGAAGCCCACTATTGGTATTTTTGTGCCCTTACATTATTATTGTTATGTTGGTTCTGATTATATTGTGACCCCTTAGACTTCTATATATTGAAAGGAGGCTTTGTCATTTGAATCATCTAAGAATTGTTCATTTATGTAATGTAAATGAAGTTTCCCCCTTGAAGAGGATAATTTTTAAGTCATTGATCTATCTTTTCTTATATTTTGTGAGATGGTTGTATAACATTTTTTATCAAACCTTTGGATTCTAGGGTTTCACTTCTTCAAACAGGCCTTCGTGTAATTTTAGTTATAAATTTTTCTTCTAAGAGGCTTTAGAAGATGAAATTTTGACCATGTAGAGCCAAAATATTGGTGAACTTCGTGTAAAAATTTCAAATCTTGGTTCGCTATATTTTCGAATATATGATCCGGGGAAGTTAGCATTTTTGCAGGCTCCAAAATTCAGTCTCAAACAGGTGACCTAGGAAAAATCATCATAACTTTCGTTTCAGACATCGAATTTTAATTATGTAAAAATTGTCTGAAATTACACAGACTTTAGTTTGTTGTGTAGAAATATCAAGGTTGAAGGTAGAAATAGTGACACATGGAACTCCGTACAAGTTCACTCTACTAAACTATTCTATAATCAGGTCATCGTGGGAGATTGGGTATAACTCTTTCTTGAAGACTCCAATCTCGATCTGACTAATGCGATTGGAACGAAGACTCGTAGGGATACCAAAGGATGAAAATTAATACATTTAAGAGCCTAAATTTCATAGTTACATCAGTTTCAATATCAAGCTCCTAAAAGAAATAAAAAGGTGTGTATTTAAAAAAAAAATTGTATAATTGTTTTTTGAAAAATAAGTTTGAAGTTATTCTAAGGGCATATTGATGCATAGATATCAGTATTTGGTTCTAAAATTCCTCCAAAACAAAAGAATTCTACACCCATTTATTCCTCGGAAACCTCTACTATGACGCATGAAGAGGAAGAATTGCAACATGATATATCAAAATTAAGGGACGAAGTGCAACAAATTTCGCTCTCACAAAGAGCAACCAAAGATGAAATTAAGGGGGATATGGATGGTTTAAAGGAAGACATAAAAGGTGGCATGAATGGTTTAAAGGCAGAAATAAAAGTTGACATTAATGGTTTAAAAGAAGACATGGAAGGGTTGAAGGAAGGGTTGACAAAGTTTTTACAAGAAAGGCTTCCTAATGGCAAAAAGGTATTATATGGATCTCATGATGAGAACAAAATAAATGTTAATCATGATTTCATAAACTCTAACGTTGGATTGAAGACCCACCATATTACAAAGATAGATATGAGGCACTTTGATGGCAAGGATCCAGTAACATAGATACTATATATGGAGCAATATTTTGATCTCCATAATGGGAGACACACAAAAAAGGTACGCATTGCAACTTTATAGAACAAAATTAGTTTGTATGGTATCGATGGCTTTGTTCTCATAAACCACTTGTCTTGGTCAATTTTTATGGAGGAATGATAGCACATTATGAGGATACAAAAAGAAACACCTTCTTTAGCTAATTGATAAATCTCAAACAAAATGGTTCAATAGCGGAGCACATTAAGGACTTCCAAAAATTGAATATAAGGATAAATGATATTCGAGAGGAGAATAGGATTGATGTCTTCACACGGAATTTAAAGGATAACATCTAACATGAGGTTCACCTTTAGGAACCTGATTAAGTGGAGAAGGAATTCAATTTAGAAATAAAATTTGAAAAAAAAAATGGCAACAAGGAAGCCTACCACTCACAACTATAAATATGGAAGTGTTGCTACTCCTAGCCTTCCACAACCTACAAGGCTGACACCACAACAGTTGGAAGAAAATAGAGAAAAAGGCCATTGTTACAGTTGTGATACCAAATATACTAAAGTTCATAATTGTGTTGATAATAAATTATTTTACATAGATTGTGAAGAGCATGAAGAAAAGGAACAAGAAACTTCAAAATAAGAGGATATACACTGGAAACCAACCCTAGAGAAAAAAGAAATGAATCCGACCATATATTTTAATGCATTGGCAGGAATTACCACTCCTAAAACTCTCAAGATAGAATATCATATGAAGAAGAAAAAGTTAATAGTGTTGATTAATTCAAGTAGTACCCATAATTTTATTCATTGTAAGATAGCCATGGAATTTAATTGCTTCCTACATCCAGCACCAGAGTGTCAAGTGGTGGTTGCAAATGGAAGAACTATAAATTGCTTTGGAAAGTGCCATAATATAAATCTAACTATGGGGGAATATGTATTGAATATTCCAATGCTTTCCATTCCAATGGGTGGTGTTGATGTTGTATTAGGAGTACAATGTTTACAATGTTTGGGTATGATAGCTTTTAATTTTCAAGAACTTTTCTTGAATTTTTTTTGGGAAGGAAAGGAAGTTGAATTAAGGGGTATTGCAGGGAAACCAAGAAATATAATCAGCTCTAATGGCATGACAAAGCTTCTAAAGAAATAACAATGGGGCTTGATTACGCAATTATGCTCACTATAGATTCAAACATTGAAATCATCTTTTTCTCCATATCTCCAAAAAGTCTTGGACAATCATTCCAAGGTATTTGAGACTCCCAAAGGCCTCCCACCTATTCTTGATCATGATCATGCTATTCATTTGATTCTAGGAAGTGTTCCTCCAAACATCAGGCCTTACATATATCCCTATGCCCAAAAGCGTGAAATCGAACATATTGTTGCAGAAATGCAAAAGTCGAGTATAATTCAACCTAGTTAAAATTCTTTCTTTGCTCTAGTTGTATTTTTGCACAAGAAGGATGGATCATGGCACATGTGTCCGGATTATAGGGAACTTAACACAATCACTATTAAAGATAAATTTTCCATTCCCGTCATTGATGAATTACATGGAGAATTTTACTTCACCAATTTGGATCTTCGTTTAGGATATCATAAAATTAGAATGAAGACTGAAGTCATTTTGAAAAAAACATTTAGAACTCATCAGGGTCATTATGAATTTTTGTTCATGCCTTTTGGCCTTACCAATGCACCTTCTACATTTCAAGGTTTGATGAATTCCATTTTCAAACCGTTCCTTAGAAAAATTGTGTTAGTATTTTTTGATGATATACTAATCTACAACAAGTCTTAAAAGGATCATGTTCAACATGTTGACAAGGTGCTCAAATTATTGGAGGAGAAAAAATTATATGAAAAAACCTTCAATCATTTCTTTGGAGAACAGGAGGTGGAATATCTGGGTCATATTATATCTCATGAGGATGTTAAGGTAGACCCTAAAAAAATTAAAGCCATTAAGGAATGGAAAATCCCCAAAACCATAAAGCATCTGTGAGGATTTCTCGAGTTGATAAGGAATTATCACAAGTTTTTTAAGAATTATGGGAGAATAGTAGCACCTCTAACAACATTACTAAAGAAAGATGCATTTTCTTGGACTCTAGAATTAATTAAGGCCGTTGAACATCTTAAAGAGGAAATGTACCATGCACTAGTCTTAGCTACACCAGACTTCGCAAAAACCTTTATTCTAGAATGCGATGCCTTGAGAAATGGAAATGATGTTGTTTTAATGCAAGAAGGAAGACCCATTGCCTTTGAAAGTCATCCAATCAAAGGAAACTATTTACACAAACTTATTTATGAGAAGGAAATGTTGGCAATACTACATGCACTAAAGAAAGGAAAACCTTACCTAATGGGAAGACACTTCAAGGTTAAAAAAAAAAATCATGATTGTCTTAAATACTTTTTGGAACATATATTATGTTATGAAGAGCAAAAAAAAATGGGTCACAGAAATTTTGGGTTATGACTTTGAAATCATCTACAAAAAAGGGAATCAAAATGTTGTTGTATATGCACTCTCAAGAAAGGATGAGGATGTGGAAGCATTTCTTTGTACCATTTCTATTATACAACCAGATTGGATAACCAAAGCAAGTGATGAATGGAAGAATGATGAAGAAGTGTGGACACTCATTCAAAATTTATAGCAAGATCCCAGTACATCCGGTATATTTGTATGGAAAAATGATTCATTATGGTACAAAGATCACTTATATATTTTTCAGAATTCCAAACTCAAACAAAAGATTATTTTGGAATTGCACACCTTTCCCTTAGGAGGGAAATCAAGATTTTTAAAAACTTACCACAGGGTCGAGAAGGATTTTTTTTGGGATGGCTTTACATCTAATATTCAAAGGTTTGTGGCAGAATGTTTGGTTTCCAAACAAAATAAAGTTGACAAAACTAAGATCCCAGGGGTGTTACAACCTTTATCCATTCCAAGTCAACGTTGGGAGGATGTTTTAATGGATTTTATTATAGTTTTACCCAAGTCCGAAGAAAAGAGTGTCATCATGGTGGTAGTTGATAGACTTACCAAGTATGCACACTTTTGTGCATTATCCCACCCATTTAAATATAGTACATTTTTTATTGCATTTATGGAAACAATTCAAAAGCTACATGGAAACTTAAAGATTATTGTAAGTGAGATAGATCCCATTTTCACTGGAAATGTTTGGACGGAATTATTTTCTTGTCTGGGTACTCAATTAGCTCATAGCTCATATTATCATCCTCAATTTGATGGGAAAACTGATATAGTGAAAAAATGTTTGGAAGGATATCTTCGTCGCTTTGTTTCTGATAAAAAAACACAATCGGTCAAGTGGTTACCTCTGGTTGAATGGTGGTATAACACTTCCTTCCATACTGCAGTGAAAATCACCCCATTTATGGCACTTTATGGATATCATCCACCATCCATCACATCATATTTAAGAGAAAAATATAAGGTTCAATCAATGGAAGGTCACATTGAGCATCAACAACAAGTTCTCCAACTCTTAAAGGATAACCTCACTTTGGCACAGAATCGAATGAAACAACAAGAATATCAGCATCGCAATGAAATAAGTTTTGATGTAGGTGACTGGGTATTTTTATGGATACAACCATACAAACAAATGTACCTCAAGCAAGCTAAGAATGATAATAAATTATCACCAAATATTATGGTCCTTACAAGGTGTTACAAAAGATTGGTACTATGGCATACAAATTGGAGCTTCTTGCATCATACCTAGTGGACCCATTTTTTCATGTTTCATGCTTAGATAAGGTTATATGTGACAAGTTTCCAGTTCAAACAATATTGCCAGAACTTGACGAGGAAGGAAAAATCATATTGGAACCTGAAGCAGTCATGGAAATAATAACTTGACGGGTACGAAATCGATCAATTAAGAGTGTCTCATCAAGTGGAAGAACTTACCCGCTGAAGATTCCACATGGGAGGATGATAACTTTATACAAAAGCATCAATAACTACTCAAGCGTTCAAGACAACACTTTTTTGAAGAAGAGGGGCATGTTAGGTGCCTATAATAATATTGTAGCCCCCTTATTTTTATTGTTGTGCCCATTTAGTCCCCATATTGTTATTATTGTGCCCCATAGAAGCCCATTGTGTTATTTTTGTTCCCTTACATTATTATTGTTATGATGGCTCTGATTATATTGTGACACCTTAGACTCCTATATAAAGAAAGGAGTTTGTGTCATTTGAATCATCTAATAATTGTTCATTTATGTAATGTAAAGGAGATTACCCCCTCAAAGAGGATAATTTTTAAGTCATTGATCTATCTTTTCTTCTATTTTGTGAGTGTTTTGTGGATTAATCCATGTTGCGGACAAGAGTGATCTCCCTAGTACTCCAACAAGTAACTAGAAACAAAGATCCATTGAATATCTCTTTCTCTAGACTATTTGTATTTTAGATTATTAAAACCTTGAAATAGGAGGTTATGCTCCTACATTTCAATGAAGATGATCGATGTAGCCTTTTTCCTTTCACTCCAAATAAATTCTTCAATGTTGAGAAGAACCTGCAATCACAAACAATACAAAAGATCAAAGAATCTGCAGTATATAATAATCATAAATACTAAGAGAAATTAGTGATCAAGGAGTCTAAGTATTGACATTATTTCCACGATTTCAGAAGGAAGACAATGAGAAAAATAGATCCATATGAATTATCAGAAATTAAAAAGAGAAATCTTAAAACATGTGCCTTGATGTCATACAGATTTCTCCCGTGTGCCTACGCAATCATTTCCTTCAGTCTAATAAGCCTTCTTCTCTAGAATGACCATCATAAAGTCATATGCACAAAGGTGTAATATTCAATGTGCCAACAACAACTTACTAGTTCAGAAACTATGAACTCTATGAACTCTCTCCAGCTTAGAATCTATACAAATCAGTATCTACCCTTCAACTTGAAGCTTCAGCTCAATTTATAAAGAGATTGAGCTAGTTTCAGATCCATTAAGAGAGGGATGAGTTCCTTCCATGAAGGGAATTTGGTTCCTTTAGCCAAAGGATAAGCTCCATGAGTAGAGGGATAAAGCTCGAACTGGCGCAACTCTAGAGGCTTCCAG
Source organism: Pinus albicaulis (assembly GCA_034641835.2). Taxonomy (NCBI): domain Eukaryota; kingdom Viridiplantae; phylum Streptophyta; class Pinopsida; order Pinales; family Pinaceae; genus Pinus; species Pinus albicaulis. The sequence goes on along the minus strand of CM076576.1, from coordinate 906,660,139 downwards.
TTGGGAGAATATTCAACCAACTAGGCTTCTAGAAGTTACTTTTTATATTTAATTATTTTTTAGGGGGGTGCATAGGTTTTAGTGGTGAACATAGCGGTGATCGCCACGACTAATGGAAGAAGCATCAGTGCATGTGCAGGAAAGGCTATAAAAAGCGCACATGTAATCTTTTAAAGGTTTTAAAGATATTTTTTTCAATTTCCAAGACTTGGTTCAGGAACATGAGTGTTTTTTACCTCTAAGGGAACATGATATGGATGGTGATAGGCCCATATTGACAGTCAAATTTCATGGTGACAAAATGACATGTAACAGATTTCCCCCCTAAAGTGCGAAGTCTAAGAAACTTTTTCTAAAGAGTGAAGTGTTTTATCATTCCAAGGATTGGCTTGGAGACACTGGTTGAAAACATGTAAAAACATTCAATGAAAATATATATCATCACTGAGGTAGGAATTCCCATACTCAAATAAAAACTAACTAAATGTTATGGTACATATATGATTTCAGCATTACATCAAGAGTAGACACATTATGGGCGCAGCCATCTGTTATAGGAAGTCTATAGTATCATGGATACATAACTCCTGGAAGCCTAGAAGGTGGAAACTAGATCCAAGGTCTTGATTTCTTCTTCTAGAACAATTACGAATCTATCCATGTGATTGATTGTGTTGAAGTCGAACATGGTATAAATCACTTGATTACCATTCAATGATAAGAATTGTTAACAAGTGTGAGAGAAACCACCAATAATGATAATATCTCTCAAAGTACTTCAACACAATCTATCAAGTGTGAATGAATGATTCGCAGTCGAACACTCATTGAATCATTCGATCGAAGGTCAATGATGATAACCTATCATTGAAGGCGAGAAACCTGCCATTATGGCATGCAGATTCCAAGGTTCTGATAGGATTCTAAGTCAACTTTCTAAATAACGACCTGGTGTCGACATAAAGTGATCCATCATAGGAAATCCTACGACATGAAACCATTAGATCAAGTTTTGAAGAAATTATTTGCAAGTACTAACTCAGGTATGGTCAATGCGAATGGAGGCAAATGTTTGCAATGAATGGTAAATTGAATTGTCTCTTGAACACATAACAACACTGTAAATGGTTTGGCAGCATGTGATTCAAAGATAATACATAGAAACTAATTGAGGACTTTCAATGTGGTTTTATTAACTGTAAGACAAAGGATTACCCAACCCAGGTACAAGTGTGACAAAGTCTCATGTTCAAGAGCGACATGCTTCTTTCTAAAACAAGGACAATGAATAGATTATTTTTCTCACTTTTTCCCCCACCATTACTGGCAAGTACCTTTTTATTTTTGTCAAGCTTGAGGAGGATAACATTTTCTTGTCGTGTAAGCTCATCCTTTGGATGAATCCATCTTAGTATTTTTTAAATGAACCCTAAGAAGGAGTGGTTAGGTCCTGTCATGATCGACAGGTCCTGTACTGTTTAATTTTAACGAGTCCAACATAGGATTAACTCGGTCTTTTTCAGTTTGAAGGAGTCAAAATAAAAACATAATTTAACTCCATAGTGTTATTTTCGTAAATTTAGTCTCTCAAACCTGAAAAAGGATAAAATAATGTAGGAGAGAACTCTATTGACCATTCTTAATAAACATATACCTTTTTCGTAAATAGTCTAATTCATTCTGGAAAAGGGCTAAACTTATACTGAATAAACGAATGTTCATTCACTTTAACGAGTTGGAATAGTCAAGTACTCGACGCTCTTTTCATGTTTAGAGAGTCTGAAAAGGGCTTAAAAGAATACTCCAGGGTTTCGCTTTTTCGTATTTTTATAGAGCCTGAAAAAGTGATAAAATTATACTCAATTTCAAAATGATTTTTTCCAAACATAACCTACTTCCTGCACAAAAAAATAAAAAAATTACAAATATCTACTCTTAAAATATGAAAAACATTTTTATTTTGACTTCTAAAGTGAAAATAAACAAAATAATATTATTTTATTCATTTAAAATTATAAAAATAAGTTAAAACAAATCATTTTCACCTTTTAGTTTTCAGAGCATAGCAGAAAGAGTTTTTTACCTAAACCTTTCGAAGCAGATATCAGGAGAACCGACCAACCATTTTGAGAACCGTTCATGCCAGGTATTCCAGATCATCATTATCTTTCTTTTCATATGTTTAGTTTTTTATTTTAATTTTTTAGGGCATTTTTTAAGGGGGAAACAAGGTTTTAAAATCCGCCCTCTGGGGTGCGCAGGTTTTCATGGAAAAACTCGCGCACCCCGATGATTTTTTAATAGAAAAAATCATCAGGCCGTTATGGATTTTATGTGTAGCTCATGCACAAAAATAAATTGTGTACACATAAAACCTGTGCATGCACCATGGGGTTTTGAAAAACATGTTTCTATCTATAAAAAGTGGCTCAAATTCTCCCAACTAATTTCTAATGATATTAATTGATGGTTTGTAGGTTATTAATCATGTTGGAATGGCGAGAAAGAGAGCGTGAACTTCATGATAAGGAAGCCATGGATGATCTAGAAACAAGTCGCACATTAAAAAATTGTGGCTTGTATAAATTATGGGTGATTCAAGGTATGAAAGAACAGGTTGATATGATGACCTGGCTAGCGAATACTTGTGATGTTCGAGATCAATGTTTCATCATTGGAGACCATAGGCTTGTGATCGAGCCGGATGATATCTATTTCTTCACTGGATTACCCCATAGAGGGAGATACATTTCCTTGCTTGGGACAAGACCAGGTGGTCTGCCCACTGCATATTATATGGCTCAATATTGTAGCCAATATTTAGAGTTGAAGGATGGTCGCATTGATATCAAAACTATTGTGTGACTAGACCTGAAGATAGTTTCATTCATGGTTACCAGGTTGTGTGGGAGTGAAGATGTGCATGTCGCTACCAAAGCAAAAATGAAAACTGTAGTTGAATGTTCCGAGGGAACAATTTTCAACTGGTGTGAAGGAGTGTTGGTTAACATGAAGGGCCAACTTACGAGAGCTAAGAACAAGAAGTTGAAAATTTTCAGCTATGGATCCATTCTTGTGTCTTTTGCTTTGGATAGGATCCCACTCCTCACACCTCAGCAGTCTCCAATGGATCCCACAAGACCTAGGGAACCACATATGTTGCAATGGGTAGAATTTATGGCTCGTCATGGTGACGATGGGGATGTAGTGGTTTGTTATACTCCTCAGTTCTTTATATGTCTTAGGAACCATATCTTCATGATTGAATATTTTCCTTACACGGGGATCGATTTCAGAGGTGGCCCTGACAAATCACTTCCACCAGGGTCACATTGGGATGCATCAGGTAAAGAAAATCATTTTGAAGTTTTTTATGTTATCTAGTTTTTATTTGGTTTTCTATCATCCAATACTGATAAAAATTTAAATGCATATGTCAGCCCATCACGACCAACAGCGCTTCATTTCTTTGATAGGTGAGATGTGCAATCTATATCAAGCCCACCACACACTAATGCGGCTGAGATCCTTACAGAGATGGAGCGCAACCTAGAGAGGTTGACTATTGATGTTCCAGAGACAGGTACATATGATATACCTCTCAGGCTGCAGATACATGTGATTGGTGTTCCAGGCCCATTCAGGATATATATGCACAGGGTGGAACTTGCCATAGTCTACTATCATGATCATCATCATGGACAACTAATGGTCGATCTAGATTGAAATTTTTTTTGTATCAGTATATTTAGATCATAAGGTGTTTGAAACCTATGATCACAAACGATGTAATATTTTTGACACACGACTATTTTTAACCTAATGAAATTACTACTTCCGATCTCTGAGAATCTTGTTCAATATGGATTAAATATTTTTTTTTTAACTTTTAATGCTACAGATGTCAATTTAAAACTTTATTAGCTAATGCATCAATCAACGTGTTTAAATTTCTTGAAATGTGTCGATATTCAATGTAATCAAATTGTCTTTCCAAGAGACGAACCCTCAAAAACATTCTTAACAAAGCTGGGTTTCTGATAGCGTAAACACCATTTAAATGTAATACAATTAGCTTCAAATATAACATAACAATCAAATGTCGAATACCAAATGCGATGGAATCAGGCAATAGCTCAATGACTGTGCTATATTCTACAATATTTTTCGTTGTTTAAATAAGGCATATCCCATGAATAGAGACTAACTCATCGGTGGGTGAACAGATAATCCATGTTGTAGAAGAGATGTTTTGTGTACTATGATAGGCACCATCAAAAAAACCAATGTAAGTTTGAAGGTATGTTGACATATGCAGTATAAGTAGTGAAAGTAGCAAAACTTCGTCAAGCAAAAATAACTAGTCCTAAGGCACACTTTTCTAATCTAAGGCACACTGTTCTAAACTGTAACTAATGCATAAATATGATCTTCACACGAAGAATAATACATAATATCTCTTGAGATAAATTCCATTTCTGGGTTTATCTAAAGAGACGTCATCATAATCGATTAACTCATAGGCTCCTTTTGCAAGCACATGCTTAACAATATAAGGACCATGCCACATTGGTTCGAATTTACCAGCGCCTAGTTTGTCTTGAGATTGGTCATATACTAGAACTAGTTCACCTTTTGAATATATGTGAGGGTTAACACTTTGATCATACTAAGCTTTAACACCTTTTTTATGAGCCTTGGAAGCTAATGCAGCGGTGTGATGGGTCTCATCTAATTGTGCTAGGTATAGGACGTGTTTCTCCTCTCCAGAGGTAGCTGGTAATAATTCAATGGCTAATTTGAGTGATGGGATTTCACATTCACTGGGTAACACAACTTCCAAACCATAATCAAGCAGAAAAGCAGTGAACCCTATGGATGTTTTTACAGAGATACGGTATGCCCATTATGCTGAAAAAAGCATGGTATGCCAATCTTTTTTATGAGTTCCAAAAATATGTTTAATAATGTTGGTTAAAACCTTATTGACAACCTCAAATTTACCATTAGCTTATGTGTAATATGATATAGAATTATCGTGGCATAGGCCAAGTTGAGCAGAAAGTTCGTTCATCATAATGTTTCGAAAATGGCTCCCATGGTCTGTAACAATAGATTGAGGGACACCGAACCAAGTAATTACGTGATTGAATATGAAAATTGTTGCATTTTTGCCATCATCTGTAAATGTAGGCATCGCCTTAGCCCATTTGGTAAATTAATCTACAGCTAGAATAAGATACCCATTTCCCTCGACCAAGTGAGGGTTACATGTGATGAAATTTATGCCCAATTTGGTGAAAATACCAACAACAATGATTGGGTGAAGAGGAGCCAGAGGTGCATGCATATTTTGATCAAAAATCTGGTAATTGTGGAATTTTCTAACCACAAGAATACATTCTTTGAATAGTAACGGCCAGAAATAGCCAGCGATAAATATCTTTTGGGTTGTGGAGAACCCAGACATATGACCACCACATGCTCCAAAGTGGCAGTCATTCAAAACCCTTATGTCTTCTTCATGAGTTATACAACATCAAAAAACAGAATCAGCACCACGACAATAAAGAGTGTCTCCAAAAATATTGTATTTCTGTGATTGTTATCGAATTATCCGTCGATCTGATCATGAAAGATCTATTCGAAAGGTTTGGGTCTGGAGATATATAATGATATCCCAAAACCAAGGATCTAATGTGCTGATTAGAAACGAAGATTCATCAGCGTGATTATTTTCTGCAACCATTTCAGATTTAGTTTTTGGAAAATCACACATAATTTCAGCGAATACCAGTGATTTCTTAGACTTGGATTTATCAAACTCTTGCAAGATAACGATCCATTTAGAGTATTTTCCCCTAAGCAATTGTTTCGTAAAAATATACATCATCGGGTTGCAATTAGATATCACTGTGGTTTTGTGTAACAATATGTAATGACAGAAACGTTAGACAGCTTGAACAGTTGCCAAGGCCAATTTATCCACATGTTAATACTTGATTTCTGTCAGGCTGAGATTCCGACTTAGGTAATAAATCACATGTTCGTTGTTAGAATAATCCTCTTGAACTACAACCATTCCAATCATTGAATCAAACACAGCCAAATACAACTCTCGGTGATAATTAGGTGGATGCAACAACGGTGCATGGGTCAACACATGTTTAAGCGCATCAAAAGCTTTATTGGGCAGCTCATCCAAAATGAATGGAACATCCTATTTTAACAATCGTGTAAAACCTTTATTTAACTCTGCATAGTTTGGGATAAAACAACGGAGAAATTTTTCTTTCCCCTGCAAACTTTGGAGTTGGCGAAGAGTGGAAGGAGGAGGTAGATTAACAATACCCTTAACCTTCGATGGGTTGGCACGATTGCCTTATTTTGAAATAATGAACCCTATTAAATGTCCTGATTATACAAAAAATACACATTTGTGTGGATTCAAATGAATATTGTAATTCCTACATCTCATAAATATGGCAAGTAAGTGTGAAGGATGATCTTGTCTGCGTAAAGAATGAGCAGATAAGTTATCTAAGTAGGGTTGTACATTATGTTTGATATCGTGAAATGCGTAAGACATAGCTCGTTGAAAATTTGCTCCAACATTTTTTAGTCCAAATGGTAATTTACAGTATGCAAACGTGCCCCATGGACATATAAATGTTATTTTAGGCTGATTAGCAAGGAGTATGTTGATTTTATTGTAACCAAAAAAACCATCCATAAACGAAAATATTTCTTTTCCAGCACAATCTGTTGTGAAACTAGCTCCAAAAAGAGAAGAAAAGAGATATCAATGCCTTAGAAATAAGCCACTTCGAGGGGGAAACCTCCAATACATTACATGAATGAACAATTCTTGGATGATACAAATTACGAAACCTCCTTTCTATATATAAGATTCCATGGGGCCACAATGTAATCCTAGCTAACCTAACAATAATAATTTAAGGGCACAATAATAACAATATGGGGGTTACAGGGGTACAATAATAACAATAAGGGGGTTACACTAACAACAATAAGGGACTATGCTAGTAATATAGGGACCTAACATGCCCCTCTCCTTCAAAAAAGTGTTGTCCTCAATGCTTGAGTAGCTCTAGGTGCTTCTGTATAAAATTCTCATCGTCCCATGTAGAATCTTCAGTGGGTAACTTATTCCAATTGATGAGATACTCTGAAATTGATCGATTCTGTAGCTGTCGAGTTCTTGTTTCCGTGACCGCTTCAGGTTCCAATATGATTTTTCCTTCCTCATCAATTTTTGGCAATATTGTTTGAACTGGAATATTTTCACCTATAACCTTCTTTAAGCATGAAACATGGAAAACTAGATGCACTCGTGAAGAAGCAAAAAGCTCCAATTTGTATGCCATAGTACCAATATTTTGCAACACCTTGTAAGGACCATAGCACTTTGGCGATAATTTATTATCCTTATTAGCTTGCTTGAGGGTCATTTGTTTGTATGGTTGTAGCCATAAAAATACCCAGTCTCCTACATTAAAACTTATCTCGCTATGATATTGATCTGCCTGTTGTTTCATTCGATTTTGCGCCAAATTCAGGTTATCCTTTAAGAGTTGGAGAACTTCTTGTTAATGCTCAATGTCATCTTCCAATACTTGAACCTTCGAATTTTCTCTTAAATATGATGTGATGGATGGTGGATGATATCCATAAAGTGCCATAAATGGGGTCATTTTTGTTGCAGTATGGAAGGAAGTTTTATACCACCATTCAGGGAGAGGTAACCACTTGACCCATTGTGTTTTTTCATCAGATACAAAACAACCAAGATATCCTTCCAAACATTTATTTACTATCTCAGTTTGACCATCGGATTGAGGATGATAAGATGATCTATGAGCTAATTGAGTACCCAAACAAGAAAATAACTCTTTCCAAAAATTTCCAGTAAAAATGGGATCTCTGTCGCTCACAATAACCCTTGGGTTTCCATGTAGCTTTTGAATTGTGTCCATAAATGTAGCAACAATTTCACTTGCTTTAAATGGATGAGATAATGCACAAAAGTGTGCATACTTGGTAAGTCTATCAACTACCACCATGATGACACTCTTTCCTTCGGACTTAGGTAGACCTGTGATAAAATCCATTGAAATCTCCTCCCAACATTGACTTGGAATGGATAAAGGTTGTAGAATACCCGAGATCTTAATTGTCTCAACTTTATTCTGCTGGAAAACCAAACATTCTGCCACAAACTTTTTAATATCAAATTCAAGGCCATCCCAAAAAAATTCTTTCTTCACCCTGTGGTAAGTTTTTTAAAATCCTGAGTGTCCTCCTAAAGGAGAAGTGTGCAATTCCAAAATAATATTTTGTTTTAGTTTGGAATTCTTACAAAGACATAAGCGATCTTTGTAGCATAAGGAATAATTTTTCCAACTAAATGTATCAAATGTATTAGGATCTTACTGCAACTTTTGAATGAGTGTCCACACTTCTTTGTCCTTCTTCCATTCATCTCTTGCTTCGGTTATCCAATCTGGTTGGATAATAGAAATGGCACAAAGCAACGCTTCCACCTCTTCATTCTTTCTTGAGAGTGCATCTGCAACAACATTTAGCTTCCCTTTTTTGTAGATTATTTCAAATTCATAACCCAACATCTTTGTGACCCATTTTTGTTGCTCTTCTGAAGATAGTCTTTGTTCCAAAAGTTGTTTAAGACTATCATGATTAGTTTTTACCTTGAAGTGTCTTCCCATTAGGAAAATTCACCATTTTTTTAGTGCATGCAGTATTGCTAACATTTCCTTCTCATAAATAGGTTTCTGTAAATACTTTCCTTTGATTGGACGACTTCAAAAGAAATGGTCTTCCTTCTTGCATTAAAACAGCACCAATTCCATTTCCTAAGGCATCAAATTCCATAATAAATGTTTTTTGTGAAGTTTGGCGTAGCTAATACCGGTGCTAGGCACATTGCCTCCTTAAGATGTTCAAAGGCCTTAGTTGCTTCTGGAGTCCATTAAAATGCATCTTTCTTCAATAATGTTGTTAGAGGTGTTGCTATTCTCCCATAATTCTTAACAAACTTGCGATAATACCATGTTAACCTGAGAAATCCTTGCAACTTCTTTATGGTTATGGGGACTTTCCATTCCTTAATGGCTTTAATTTTGTTAGGGTCTACCTTAACACCCTCGTGAGATACAATATGACCCAGATATTCCACCTCTTGTACTCCAAAGAAAAATTTGGATGTTTTTGCACATAATTGTTTCTCCTGCAATAGTTTGAGCACCCTGTCAACATGTTGAGAATGATCCTTCCAAGACCTATTGTATATTAGTATATCATCAAAAAATACTAGCACAAATTTTCTAAGGGTGGGTTTGAAAATGGAATTCATCAACCCTTGAAATGTAGAAGGTGCATTGGTAAGGCCAAAAGGCATGACCAAAAATTCATAATGACCCTCATGAATTCGAAATGTTGTTTTCAGAATATCTTCAGTCTTCATTCTAATTTGATGATATCCTGAACGAAGATCCAACTTGGTAAAATAAATTGCTCCATGTAATTCATCCAATAATTCATCAATCACAAGAATGGGGAATTTGTCTTTAATGGTGAGCTTATTGAGCTCCCTATAATCTGGACACATTCGCCATGATCCATCCTTCTTGTGTACCAATACTACAGGAGCAGAGAAAGAACTTTGACTAGGCTGAATTATACCCGCCTCTAACATTTCTGCAATCATACGTTCAATTTCACTCTTTTGGAAGTAAGGATATCTATAAGGCCTGATGTTTGGAGGAACACTTCCTGGAATCAAATGAATAGCATGATCATGATCACGAATAGGTGTGAGTCCTTTGGGAGTTTCAAACACCTTGGAATGATTGTCCAAGACTTGTTGGAGATCTGCAGAAATAGATGATTTTGATGTCGGAACTTCTAGTGAGCATAATTGTGCAATTACGCCTCGTTGTTCTTTCTTTAGAAGCTTTGTCACGACATTAGAGCTTATTATCCTTCCCGGCTTCCCTTCAATACCCCGTAATTCGACTTCCTTTCCTTCTGAAAAAAATTTCAAGAAAAGTTCTTGAAAATTAAAAGCTACCGTCCCTAAAGATTGTCACCATTGTACTCCTAGTACAACATCAGCACCTCCCATAGGAATGGAAAGCATTGGACTAGTCAACACATATTCCCCCATGGTTAGCTTGATATTATGGCATTTTCCAGAGAAATTTATAGTTCCTCCATTCGCAACCATCACTTGACATTCTGGTGCTGGGTATAGGAAACAATTCAATTCCTTGGCTACCTTACAATGAATAAAATTATGGGTACTACCTGAATCAATCAACACTATTACTGTTTTCTTCTTGATATGTCCTTCTATCTTGAGAGTTTGAGGAGTGGTAATTCCCGCCAATGCATTACACGATATGGTCGAACTCATTTCTTCCTCTTCTTGGGTTGGTTCCTGGTGTATATCCTCTTCTTGTTCATTTTCTTCTTCCTCTTCACAATCTATGTAAAATAATTTCTTCTCAGCACACTTATGACCTTTAGTGTATTTTCTATCACAACTGTAGCAAAGCCCTTTGCTCTTTTTTCTTCCAATTGTTGTGGTGTCAACCTTGTAGGTTGTGGAAATCTAGGAGTAGCAACACTTCCCTCTTTATAGAAGTGAGTGGTAGGCTTCCTTGTCGCCATAATTTTACATTCAATTTTTCTTTCCAACTTGAATGCCTTCTCCAATGAATCAGGTTCCAAAACGCGAACTTCATGTTGGATGTTATCCTTTAAAGTACCTATGAAGAGATCAATCATGTGTTCCTCTGGAATATCAGTTACCCTTATATTCAATTTTTTGAAGTCCTCAATGTGCTCCCCCACTGAACACTTTTGTTTGATATTTATAAATTGGCTAAAGAAATTGTTGCTCTTTATATCCTCATAATGTGCTATCATTTCCCCCATAAAAATTGACCAAGTGACATTTTTTTTACAGGAGCAAAGCCATTGATACCATACAAATGTATTTTGTTCTAAATGTAAAGTTGCAATGTGTACCTTTTTTGTGTTTTTCACATTATTGAGATCAAAATATTGCTCCATCTGTAGTATCCATGTTACAGGATCCTTTCCATCAAACTTCCTCATATCCATTTTTGGAATATGGTGGTTCTTCCCTCCAACATTAGAGTTTATGAAATCATGATTAACATTTATTTTTTTCTCATCATGAGTTTCCTCTACTATTTTTTCACCATTAGGAAACATTTCTTGTATCAACTTTGTCAAACCTTCCATGTCTTCTTTTAGATCATTCTTCATGTTTTCCATCTTAGCTTCCATGTCATCCATCTTAGATTCCATGCCAGCTTCCATGCCATTATTCAAACCATCCATCTTAGATTCCATGCCTTTCTTCAAAACATCCATGTCATTTTTTGTTGCTCTTTGCGAAAACGAAATTTGTTGCACTTGCTCTTGTAATTTTGATATGTCATGTTTCCATTCTTCGTCTTCATGAGTCATAGTAGAGCCTTCTAAAGTCTTAATGGGTGTTGAATTATTTTTAGGGGCCATTTGAGAATCCAATATTGGTATCTATTCTACAATATGCCCTTGGAATCAATTCAACTTGATTCTTCAAACAAGACTTATGCAATTCGGAAAAAAAAAATACACACCTTTTACTTGCTTTTGGGGAGCTAGATATTGAAATTGACTTATCTCTATACTTGCAGATCCTCAATATCTGAAATTTGGCCTTGTAGTATTCCTCTAAATCTTATTTCACATGCCATAGGTCTGACTTGATTTGGGTTCTTAAAGTCAAAGTTATGTCCAATCTCCCACAATGACCTAATTATGGACTAGTTTAGTAGAGCAAAATTATACGACTTGCCACGTGTCACTGTTTGCTCCTTCGGCTCTAAAATTTATGTACAAGAAACTACAGTTTGTGTACTTCTAGAAACTATTTATAGAATTCCAATCTGATGCTCAGAGAGAGAGAGTTATGAATATTTTCCCATGATGACCTCTTTGAGATGAAATTCGGGAGCCTGAAAAAGACCTAACTTACACAGATCATATCTCTGAAAATATTGCAAACCAAGTTCTGAAATTTTGCGACGATGTTCCTTGGGATTTTGGCTTTGCACTCTAAAAATTTAAGTTTCTTAACCTTCGTATAATTAAATTTAGAGAAAAAAATATGTGATGACCCTTTTAAGTGAAATTTAGGAGCCTCCAAAAAGCCCTAACTTCCACAGATCATATCTCCGAAAATATTGCGAACCAAGCTCTGAAATTTTGTGATGATGTTCCTTAGGATTTCAGCTTCACACTCTAAACATTTCAGCTTTTGAACCTTCATAGAAAAAAATTTATAGAGAAAATTTCACGATGACCTGTTTGGAGTAGCGAAACCCTAGAATCCAAACCTCTAATACCAAATGTTGTGAAACCAGCTCCAAAAAGAGAAGAAAGGAGATATCAATGCCTTAGAAATAAGCCACTTCGAGGGGGAAACCTCCAATACATTACATGAATGAACAATTCTTGGATGATACAAATTACAAAACCTCCTTTCTATATATAGGAGTCCATGAGGCCACAATGTAATCCTAGTCGACCTAAAAATAATAATTTAAGGGCACAATAATAACAATATGGGGGTTACAAGGGTACAATAATAACAATAAGTGGGTTACACTAACAACAATAAGGGACTATACTAGTAATATACGGACCTAACACAATCATCAATAACTTGGTCAATATAAGGCGTAGGATAATTTTCTTTAGGAAGGGCCTTTTTAATATCCCGATAATTGACACATACTCTGATATTCCTTTATTTCTTGGTTACAGGAACTATGTTAGATACCCAATCCATCAAAGCAATAGGATAAATAAATCTTGCACATAGTAATTTTTCAACTTCAACTTTAATTGCAGTAGCTTTCCGCGGATTTATCAGATGTAGTCTCTGTCTAATATGCTTAGCATTAGGGTATGTCTTAATTTTTTGAATAAAAATATTAGGATCAATACCTGGCATTTATTGATAAGACTAAGCAAAAATTTCTCAGAATTCTTGAAATGGGGCTTTGTAGATTTTGATCTCTTCAATCGAGAAAGAAGCACCTATATGAATGCTCTCAATTATTTTGGGTTTAATTGACATGTCAATAGGATTTGTGGTGGAAATTTTTCCCAATTTTTTTCAGAGTCTGAATGAAGAATGGACATAATATTTTGAGTTTCCTTGACATAATAAATTGAAAATATGGATGAAAAATCATTCTCAAGTTTATCAAGGTCAGGTAGAAAAGAAGATCGATGATGGATATCGTCCCATGGTAATTCGTCTGATGACAATATTTCTTGGATATTTTCATCAGTTGAAAACACTTGCTGAAAAGTATCCGAAATGATGTCAAATTTGAGCTTGATAAAGAAGAAGACTCTTCACTAACCACATGCATTTGATCATTATAAGTTGATGGAGTGTCAGAACACGATTGTACTACTACATATGCCGATTCAAAAGGACTTAAAGGCATCTTGCCACCATAGGAGTCCAATTCTGATTCTAAAGCCACATTCCATGTGTCATCAAATGGAATTGTGTTTGATGTAATAATACTGATATTGGAAATATCTCACGGTACAATGGGAGAAGGTATAGCGAAAGTTCCCATGAGAGAATAATCCTTGACTAGTCCTACCCAAATATATTCATAAGGGATAACCGTTTTTTCAACATGCTAGATACTATCTGTAGAAGTAGGGTCTGAAGCGAAGTAAGACAACTGATCAATTTTAACAATATTTCCTTATGGACTTTCGACGCATTGACTCCATGTTTCATCATTAGATTCAAATTTTCAAGCCTACAAAAAGAATTAAATTTCAAAATGTGCTAAAAAAATAAGTTTGACTTTTCAGCTTATTTATTCTACAATCAATGATAAAAATTTGAAAATGAAAAAATGAATTTTGCAACATTACAAGTCATCTAGAATAAACTTGTAATGCGGTAACCCAGATAATTCAATGTCGATTAGCTTTTAACATGAATAAAAATAAGTGTGGACACTTGAAAATGCCTCATAATGGGTAGCTGAAAGCAAAGTTAGCATGCAAAAAGTTTTCTCTGCATAATGATACTAATATGGATGTATTAAGCTTCAAAAACCACCTTTGATGCAAAAATTGGGGAATTCCTAAACCAAGGTTCATGGTAAGCACTTAAAAAATCAAAGTCAATACAACTTATTAGGATTCAATGCTTGTTAAGATGGCCCCAGAGGAGAATCCTCTCAAGCCCAAAACAAACAGTAGTAATGATTATTGTGACTGAGGAAAATTGAGTCCCAAAAACAATCATAAGAAAGGTCTTGAAGAGAGGATGACATCTAAAAAGTAAAGTAACATGCAAGTAAAACACAAGAAACACTAGACATCGACTACACAATGGCTCAATCACAACTAAGATTGCACAATAAGACATCAAGATGCCTTCTCTACTCTCAAGACTCATATGCACCTTGAATATGAGACTGCTATGTGTTCTGTCTCTCCCTTGGCTCAACAAGAATGCATAAAAGAAGTTTTACTTCTCACATCATGAAATCCAGTATATTATGTTAATTGTTTTGATCATGTTTCCTGACACTCAGCCTTTCTTAGCTTTTGATATTATTGGCACTGACAAGTTAGAAGGTAGCTTCTACAACTATTTTATGATAACAGCCACACTAATATCCAACTAAATACAACATGCATCAAAGGAATATTTTTTCCATGAGTTAACCATAGTCATTTTTCCATAAAGCATTACATTGCATAAGACAACTTGCAAGACATCATACTGTCATTAAATTATTATTCTATTGAATCAGGACTGAACTCCTCCTAGCCAATGATAGCTACCCCTCTTGGAAGATCCTCCATGAGGTGGGGTGATGATATGACTGTTAAAATTAAATTCTCCATCCTAAGCTACCCGAGTCCCAACATAAGCTGGGAATTCTAAAGTTTGGATAATGCCATACCTATTGCACACTTTTCTATGGGATTCCGTCTATACATCAGGGAGAGTACCTTTCCCCTAGCCTACTTTGTTTCAATGATGAAAATGCTATGCTAAATTGATAATACCATAAGTATCAACATTAGTACCCCATAATCACCAAAGATGGTTAAGCCTGTTGATGAAATTTTCATGGTAAACAGATTTTTCATTATTTTACAATTCCTACAGGAAACTAAACAAATAGCAGATCTATGAACTAACAAAAGTGTTCTCTAGCACACCAAGTTTCTCTATGAGCATATTGAATTTCCCTTTTAGTTTCTTAGTCAAGATATTAGCAATTTTTTGATCTGTTGGAATCTATTGCAAAAGCTAAACTCTCTTTTGAACACTATATTTAAAGTGGTAGCCGATCTCATTCTACCCCTGGCAAAGATTGTTGTTCCCATTATTAAATTTTCCTCACCATTACCACCCAGAGATTGTCTTTTCACATAATTTTTTGCAATATCAACTCTAGCATTGTCATCACTCTCCCCTTTTGCAACATATTTCTTTACTTTCACTGCCTCCTTTGTATCCTTTGCACCATGTAGTCGTGGAGGGGAACCATGAGCTAGATTTGTCATCATCATCATGAAAATCACCAGCTTCAGATGGATTCTCACTATCCTCAGTCGATCTTTGTGTAATCTCTTCCCCCTCATCATCTGAACAACTAGAAAGGGTCAAATTAGATAAGCGCTGAGACATGGAAGTTTGGTGTAGAAGGGCATTGACGACATGACAAGGAGAACATAAAGAGAATAGGTCATATTGAGTGAAATTTATAGCCAAGGTGAAGGTGCCGAAGCAGAGGAAGGAGATCTCAGTAGCTTCGCTCTCTATTTTGTTCTTAACGAATGTTATCCGCCTCATTTGCAATCCAATTCTCATGGTTCAAAAATAATAATCCTAGTTTGAAACTAAGATATCCTGGTTTGAAATGCTTGGACTTATGTACTGATGATGAACCTAAATATCTAGGTTTGAATCATTGATATAAATATAAGTATTGCAGATATTATTTCTTTTAATAAAAAGGTAGTTTGAATTGGAAAAATGGTGTTGACCCACAATGAAGGTACATCCATAGCATTCTGTAGCACAATGTAGCATAATATTTTGTATCTAAACATGTTTAATCATGTTGATTGTCTCTATCCTACTGCAAGGCTCAAGAGTCCAAAAAAATCAATAAGGATATAGTTTATGGAATAGGCATATATGTGATAGCAATTGAAAGGAATTCAACAAAATTTAAACCAAGGTGGATTCTTAATCATCTATGATAATCAAATTATCTATTAAGGATACCTGGTTGAGGTCTGTCAGACAATCCAATTGAAGCAGCTTTGACTAAATTTACTGAAGACACCTAACGATCTCTTCCTCGCGCTTCTCCCTATTCCATAGCCTTTGCATTTTTCATTTGGAGTTGGAGATGCTAGATTCTCATACTCACATCTTGAATCTGTTGGTAGTGAGTGGAGATAATATTAGTTTGCACATCCACCCTAGCCGAAAAAAATCAAGCTTCCGACTCAACACCACTATCTCCATTCTAATATCCTCATCTACCACCCTCTCTCTATTTCATGCACTACATTTCTTGCCTTTCTTTACTTCCATGCCTCCCAGAATATGTTCAGAGTTTATGAGCTTCCAGCCCCTGTCCAAATTTCCTCTGAATACCTGTTAATGATTGTGCCAATTAATTTTATGACCATGCTTTCCTTAGAGTGTTTTGGAACCAAATCCAGCAAAATATAACAAAAAGGTCCCTTCAGCAAGTTACCTCCCTGAGTGCCTTGAATTCCCAATTGATTGATGCATGAGGCAATTGGGTAATATAAAACTTAACTACTCTAATCCTCTATGACCCTACCTCTGTAGTCCCACTTTGTACTAAATATTTCCCATTTCCAGCTTGCATGGGGTGATTGCTTCTAGAGATGGTCCAGACCTAGCTGTACCATGCCATTCACACAAGGACATTCATCTCTTCACCTATTTAGGTATTCCAATTGCAGACATAATTTTTTTATACCTCTCATGGATTCCCAAGACTTGGAAACATTTTCCTCTAACTTGCTTATCAAAATCTGGCAGTTCAACTTAACTCTATCACTGTTTTCACAAGACAGTGTGTGATTGCCACGTTCTAGGCATGCAGAAAGAAATACTTCCATGCTTTTTAATTGAGTAGACATATACATTGAATTATGGTATTATTTCTTCCCTTATTGTTCCTTTAATATGCATGGCTTCAGGTGCTAGTGATAATGCTTGGTTGGCCATCATATTAGCTATAGCATTGAGGTCTCGTAGAACATGATTTCCCATGATTCTTGTGTGGAGATGTCACAGTTAAGAGTTTAAAGAAAAATTTCTCAACACAAGATGTCATATGGTGTTATTAGAGTCTCCTATTATAATGAGGGACTTAATTGGAGAAGAAGCAACCATAATATGGCCTTGAAGGATTAGAGGCTTTTCCTAGATTCCAAGAGTAGCCTAATTCAATCCATCCTTCGGGGCCAAAAAGAACCTCCCCCCCTCACCTACCACCCCTATAAGCAGTGCAGATATTCTTGAAGATGGTGTCATAAAGAATGGATTTTTCAAAATTTTGTAATCTAAAAGCACAATTTTGTTTGAGGGAGGTAACAATTTATACATTTTGGAGTATTGCATAAGACATGATCTAGTTAATCTAAAACTGATACTTTGTTTGGGAATAATATTTAACAATTTATGTGTTTCATAGAATGAATAGAGGCCATTCGGTTGTAGTAAAATATCTAAAGATCATCTAATCCATCTAGCATATAGGTTGCAATTGAGATGAGTTTTGTTTGCAAACAAAATGAGGTTGGTAGCATCAACTAACAAACTAATGGTAAGAAAAATAAGTATGATCAATTGAATTCAAACTAGTATCTTGGTCTTTTTGAATTTCTATATACCTTATGAATCTGTTTATGGATTGTTGCAATGATATAATATGCATAACATTCCGTGTTTGAAAATTGGACTACTATGGCACAAATGTTTGTACAACTGACTGTTTACAGTCTCAAACTGAATGCTAATTGGCTAAACTATGATTTATATCATTTAACCTAATAGTTTTTGGACTTTGAAACATATGACAAACTTTTAGTAACTTTCCATTCTAGATTTTACAAATATATCTAACAAATAAGCACTGTAACTCCCTATCACTGTAGATCACACTTTTGGATTAAAGAAAATTCGAACATAGTAAGTGAAATTCCCTTCTCAAATTTTGAAATAGTTTAGAAGAGAAAATTGGAATTTGTAACCTACAAATGTTAGAAAAGTCTTGATTTGTCAACTCTCATATATGATACTTAGCTTAGAGAAAGATATGTGCACAAACATGCCCACACACAGATATGGCATGCATGAAAAAACTACATCTGGCTTAGTGGGAATCATTGATTTTGGTTTTCTTTAGTACATAGTGGTGCAACATTTTTCATGTACATGACTCTTCAACAAGCTAGATATTACATATGGCCCCACTTCGACATGGATAATAGCCCTCAACCCATAAGGGGTGAACCAAAAAGCAACCTACTTATGTAGCCAAACCGACCCATGATGCTTGGGAATATGATCTCGGGAGATTGGAATCGAGTGGGAAACTAGAAAAGCGACTTCCTTCACTACTAAACTAAAACCCTGTGGGAAGCAATGAAATTTTCAAAGGAATTATTAAGAGTGAGAAAGAATAAAACAAAATTTGAAATTCAAGAGTGAAAAGACATGGGAAAGAGAGACTTGTCTACCAGATATCATGCTCTAGATAGAGGCTTAAGAAGAAAGTTCTAATCTTTTATCACTTGATTAGACTACTAATCAAAATTCTCCTTCTCTTGTTGGTCCCAAATAGATGAGAAAATAAAAAAATATTTACTCAAAGTCCCATAATGAAAACACGAGATAAGTGCAAAAGTCACAGAAAGTTGCAACCCACCAATGTATTACAACAATAGGAATATGCAAAAGGAACAATAGAAATCACCTTAGAGTTGCACTGAAATAAATCAGGATGCAATTTCTTTTGCCAATATTTTTACTTTATTTCTAGATCATTTGTGTGTACATCATACTCTGGCTGCCTGCAGAGAAGCATGCCCACATAATCAATTTCATTATGCTTGCAATAAAATTTTACCCTAACTAAATATAAAACTTATCCAATGGGATTAGTAATATATTAATAAATATTTATATATCTGTGCGTGTGGGGTTCCTCATAAAAATAAATCTTCATATTCGTTTCATTTTAGTTTCAGCGTCCAGATATTTACAGACTGAATATCTGAAAATAATTCACTAAATAATCTAGAGGTTGAACACTCTTGCATGATGGACACACCAGAAATGGCCCAGCAGCTCCCTCTGTGCCACATGCCCAACATTTGATGATGACATCTGTAGAAATTTAATACAATATGCATGTATATTACCGGACTCCCCTAATCTAACAATTAAATCCACTGTTAAATACAAAATCCTTCTACTCAATTCTTTGCGGAAATTAAATCGCCAATTGCAAAACACATGAAGAAAAATCAAGCGCACATAACAAGCTAAAAACCCCAAATATCATATATTATGTATATCATGGAATCATGAAACAATCTCATACAAATCTCAACTCATAGAGCTCTTAGTACAATATACAATCGTCTCACACTGTCATGCAAAAATTTGCATATCTATGCACCAATATCTTGCCTCTTGATAGCCTGCCTCCTCTGCGCAATCCTTGCTGAAGAAGATCCCTGAATGAATTCTATATTTCCTTGCCTTGACCGTGCAATCCTCATTGGAAACTCCAATGTGTGTGTAGATGCATTGAATTCATCACTATAGTCACAACTGATAGTCAAACACACCCTTCAACCTATCTCTCCACTGGGTCTCCACTGGATCTGATATGCAAGTAGTTAACTATTGTATTTATTCAGTTGCAAGTAAGAAAGTGTTTGTGAATTAATTAAATAATTAATTCACTCATCTTTCACTAGTTTATCTTTACTTACAACTAGCACAACTGAGTTTAACTCACTTAACTGAGTTAAACTAAATAGCAACTACCATAACTACTATTCCAACTCTGTTACAACTCTGCCACAATCAGTTACAACGAAGCCCATCATGCATGAGTCACCAACCAACCTTGGAATGCGTAATTCCTTTAGTTAACAGGTTTGCCACATTATTTAACTGAAATCAAGTGTTCCAAGAGAATAAGTTATTATTTATTGTCTGATTATCATTAAGGGCTAATAATAATTGACATGCATTCTATTTTTAGATTAGCGATCTATAAATAGACTTCACCCATATTCTAAAAATAGAAACTCATCTAAATATAGAATTTTCTCAACCATCTAGAATCAACATCCTGCTAATTTTAGAATATGCTCACCATTCTAAAAATAGACATACACCTAAAAATAGCATGTGGGCCCCACCTAGTGAAGGTGCTTAACTTTTACTAGGATCATCATCTTGTTGAATCTCAATAGTCCCTCTCAACAAGAAAGGGATTATCCTTCACCCCGATCCTGTCTCTATGGTATTTTAATTTTCTCCTGGTGAGTGCCTTAGTCAGAATATCTGCATCCTGATCTTTCATAGGAATGTACTAAAGCAACATGATCTTCCACTGCACACAATCTCTGATATGATGATACCGGATATCTATATGCTTAGATCTATCATGAAACACATGATTATTCGAGAGTTTAATACAACTCTGATTATCACAATGAATCGTTGTAAGATCTAAATGAGAACCGAACAAACCAACCAGGATCTTCCTCATCCATATAGCCTCACATGTAGGTTGACTTGTTGCCATGTATTCTGCTTCCGCTGAACTGAGTGCCACGGATATTTGTTTCTTGTTGTACCAAGAAACAACTATAGATATGATACTGAAAACCCCTCCTAATTTGCTCTTTCTATCCGTTGGGCTACCTACCCAATTTACATCCGTGAAGCCATGCAACTTCACCTCATCTGTCTGTCTGTACCATAAGCCATACTCAGATGTGCCCCTGAGATATCTCAGGACATGCTTGCCCACCTTCCAAAAGAGCTTGGTAGGCTTAACCATCGCTTGACTAAGTTGGTTCACTGCATAGCATATGTCTGGTCTTGTATTAACTAAATACATGAGCGAACCCACCAATTGTCGATAGATAGTTGCATACACTACCTCTACTGATGTAGCATCCTCTTTCCTCCAGTTTCCTGGAAGACGAGTATTCACGTGTTTGCAATCCTCCATGTGAAACTTACCATGTATCTCCCGAGCATACTTGCCTTGAAACACAAACATCTCACCTTCTCGCTGCCATATTTCCAATCCAAGGAAATAATGAAGGAGGCCCATATCCTTCATCTCGAACTCCTTTGCAAGATCCTCCTTTCATGAGTGTATCAGCTGCTCATCACTAGTCAGTATTAAATCATCAACATAAACAAAAATGATTAAAAGCTTACTCTCCACCACAATCTGGCATAGGTTTGCATCCACCTCACTCTTGGTGAATCCAAGTCTAGTGAAATAGTTTTCGATCCTAGTGTTACCAAGCATGGGGTGCTTGCTTCAGCCCATACAATGCTTTTTTGAGTTTGCACACATGCGACTCACTGCTGAAGATCTCAAATCCTTCAGGCTACTTAATGTACACTTCTTCCTCAATGATCCCATTAAGGAACGCAGTCTTCACATCCATGTGATGAATATGCCTACCCATCTGTGCTGAGAGAGAAAGGATGGTCGTTATGGAAGAATACCATGTGACATGTGAAAAATTTTCTTCATAATCAATCCCTTCAATATGTGAGAAGTCCCAGGCAACAAATCTTGACTTATACTTCTTAACACTCCCATCAACAACTTTATTTACCTTGTAGATCCATCTTGAACCTGCCATTGATTTATCAACTGGCCTTGGAACAATTTCCCAAGCACTGTTTCTAAAAATGGAGTCGTACTCCTCCACCATGGCATCTACCCATGTGGGCTCCTGAACTGCTTCCTGAAAAAAACATGGCTCTGTCACGATACACTTGCTCATGAGAGCCATGTATCCTATGAATCGGTCAAGAGACTCTCTGTCCGCGCTGTGAAGTAGGGGCTCCTACATTCTATGCCGCATCAAGCTTCAGCCTCTCATATTCTATAGTACACCTTCTGCCAGTTCTAATGTTTGGCTCTATGTGAGTGGACTCCTCCACTCCATGATCCTCCTCCTATGGCTGATCCGCTTCTTGAGGATCATATTTGGGAACAAGTAGTTCCTCCTTTGCATGCAAGTGTAGCTCCCTCTCAAGGGACAACTTCATGGCTTTCTCTTCATTTATTTTTATATCCCGTCGCACCACAGTCATTCGACTGTTTCGAAAATACACATGATAATTATGTATTGTTTCTTTGTACCCCACAAATATCCCAACTTCTGCAGTCAGCTCCAGCTTCTTCTCGACGTTCTTGGTCAGATGAACATAAACAGATGAGCCAAAAATCTTAAAGTGAGAAACATCTGGTTTCTTACCAGTAAAATCTTCTTCAGGTGTACTCATGCCAAGTACTCTATGAGGATAATGGTTTTGCACATAAAATCTAGCGTTGCATGCTTCTGCCCACAAGTGCATTGGTAGGCCCTGATCATGCAACATATCTCATGAAACACTCATGATCGTTTTTTTCTTCCTCTCCGCGACCCCATTCTTTTGTGGGTTATGAGGCGCTATGAGTTCTCTTTGAATTCCTTCTTTGCTATAGAATTCTTTGAATTAGTTCGAGATATATTCACCACCATTATCTCTTCGCAAAGCCTTCATTTGCTTCCCTGACTCCTTCTACACCAATGCTTTAAACTCACAAAACTTTGAGAATGTTTGATCCTTATTCTGCATGAAGACAATCTAGCATCTATGAGAATAGTCATCAACAAAAATAGCATACTACCTATGTTTTGTTGTTGAAGCAACCGAGAATGGTCCACACACGTCTGTGTGAATTCTCTCTAGGATCATGAAGAACGGTTCTCCTTTTCATGAAAGGTGGTCTTCACAAAATTACCCATAGTACATCCCTTGCACTGATCTATCTGTAACCTTGGGGAGTCCAGTACAAATATGCTGCAAAATCTTCAGGGTGCCATGGTGAAGATGGCCCAATCTCCTGTGCCATAATTCGCCCTTATCCCTGCTCACCACTTCTTCTTCTTTGCCCACCATTGTAGCGCAGCCATATACCTCCAGCTTGTAGATATTCTTGACTCGAATCCCTATCCTCTTGGCTTGACCCATTGTTTCATGTTGTAGGAAATATTTTTGATCGCTGAAAACAACGTCATAACCTTTTTCCTCCAACATCGTGACTAAGACCAAGTTCTTCTTTAGACCTAGAACATGCATAACATCTTTCAACATAAATGGTTTACCTGAATCCCTCTCAAAGGTAATGGTACCAATTCCGGTCGCATTGTATCGTCCATCGTCGCCCATCTCTATATGCATTTGGAGATATTTCTCCTCCAAGTCGTTGAACAACTCCTTATCTCCCATCATGTGGAAGGAATCACCACTATCAATATACCACACCGACCCATTGCGCTTGAAACCAAGCATGCGATCAAAGAGAAATCAAGTTCGAATTATGAGGCAAGGGCCTCACTAGCTGCAACTCCAACAACCTTCTTGTTCTTCTTTTTCTGTGGGCATTTAGTGGCGAGATGCCCATGTTGGCGATAGTGAAAACACTTCACCTTGGACAAATCCAGCTTCTTCCCTTTAGCCTCGGATTTTGGATGGGATTTATTCCCCTTCCCTTTCCTTGCTTTGGCAACCAAGGCACAATCCTCTTCATCATCATGCTTTGATGAAGAGCCATCCCTGGTACTCCGCCTTATCTCCTCCTGCACTAGATCTGAGCAAAATCTCTCCCAATCCGACAGTTTCTCTCGCCCATTTACATAGTCTTGATAATTGTGCCAACTCTTCAGAAGTCCAAGGAGAGCCAATCTCACCAAGTCATCATCAGAAACTTTAATTCCAACACTCCCCATCTCATCCCTATATTGGACAAACTTCATGAAATACTTTAGAATATTTTCGCCCTTCTCCATTTTGATTTTTTTGAGTTTATCTTTTAGCGCCAACTTCCTATGGTCACTGCTACTTTGGAAAAGATCTGTCAAATCCTTCCACATTGCAAATAGAGTGGCTTTCCCATGAAGTATTGACACAATATGGTCTTTCACACCTTCCAACAGAATTCTTCTTGTCTTCACTACTTTATTTTGCCAGGCGTCAAGTAATGCAGCATCCGTTGAAGTGGCTTAGGAACATCGCTATCGATGAACTCCTTCAGGCCATTATTTTCAAGCACCACCTCCATTCTGTCCTTCCAGGATATGTATTTAGAGCTTCCCTCAAGTGCATACCCCAACCACAACCCATTGAAAGCCATTTCAATGTTTACTCAATTGTCGAACCAAGAAATTCTTGCAGCAAATTCGAATTGTTCCACCAGCACAAAACTCAACACTGCTTCAATATTGAAATCTCCAGTGATTAACACTCCTCTGATACCATGTATAAATTTAATATAATATGCATGTATATTACCGGACTCCCCTGATCTAACAATTAAATCCACTTTTAAATACAGAATCATTCTAGTCAATTCTTTGCGGAAATTAAATCACCAATTGCAAAACACATGAAGAAAAATCAAGCGCACATAACAAGATGTTTTATCAAGAAAGCTTAAAGATAAAAACCCCAACTATCATATATTATGTATATCATGGAATCATGAAACAATCTCATACAAATATAAGCTCATAGAGCTCTCAGTACAATATACAATCGTCTCACACCGTCATGAAGAAATTTGTATATCTATGCACCAATTCCTTGCCTCCTGACAACCTGCCTCCACTGCGCAATCCCTACTGAAGAAGATCCTTGAATGAATTCGATATTTCCTTGCCTTGATTGCACAATCCTCATTGGAAACTTCAATGTGTGTATATGCATTGAATGCATCACTATAGTCACAACTGATAGTCAAACACATCCTCTCACCTATCTCTCCACTGTCGGTTCTCCATTGGATCTGACATGCAAGTAGTTAACTGTTGTATTTCTTTAGTTGCAAGTAAGACACTACTTGTGAATTAATTAAATAATTAGTTCACTCATCTTTCACTAGTGTATATTTAGTTACAACTAGCACAACTGAGTTTAACTCACTTAACCGAGTTAAACTAAATAACAACTCCCATAACTACTCTTCCAACTCTGTTACAAGTCTGCTACAATCAGTTACAACGAAGTCCATCATGCATGAGTCACCAACCAACCTTGGAATGGATAATTCCTTCAGCTGACTGGTTTGCCACATCAATTAACTAAAATCAAGTGCTCCAAGAGAATAAGTTATTATTTATTGTCTGATTATCATTAAGGGCTAAGAATAATCGACATGCATTCTATTTTTAGATTAGCGATCTATAAATAGACTTTCCCATCATCTAAAAATAGAAACTCATATAAAGATAGAATTTTCTCAACCATATAGAATCAGCATCCTGCTAATTTTAGAATATGCTCACCATTCTAAAAATAGACATGTTATCACCCTAGTAATTTCTTAGGTCGTGGGATTTTGATTTATAGTTAAAGAAAACTAGGGGTAACCAAGAAACTCTTTTGAAATGTAGGATATAGCCTTCCTAAATTATGGAGAGGATCTCTCCTTATGATTTAATTTTGTTTTAGATTTAAATTTTAGGCTAGGTATGATTGGAAAATTGGTTTTTTTTTAATGTTTGGTGAGAATAAAAGGTATCGCAAGGTAAACCACAGAGGGATCTACCAGACCATTGGGCTATGGAGTCAACTTCTTGGCAAGCAGAGCTAGAAAATAAGGTCAAAAGAGCAATTGTACTAAGGGCAGGGTAGATGACCTTCAAAGCGTTTGGAAATAGGATTTTTGATGAAATGGAAATATATGAACAAAAGGGAAATTAAGAATCCTTAAGTTACAGAAATGAAGATGAAAGAAAGGAGTCAAACAAGGACTAAGAGAATTTAAGAATTCTTAAGTCCGGTTATCAGCAGAAAACATATCAATGAATAACTAGTAAAAAACAGGGAGTTTTTGACACTAATCCTGTAAAATCCTCCTAGTCAATCATTCAAGATAGAAAACATAAAAATCTATGTATGGAAATTTAGAAAGATAAACAATGAAAAAAAGAAAATGCTTGACTTATCTGATCAGCACAAGAATCCTAAGTTATGATGTCTCTTTGACTTAGTTCCAGTTTGCTGCTTTACAAATCGACTCACACAAACTCCAATGTATTCAGCAAAAATGTCTATAGTAGTCTTGACAAATTTTATTCCACCCTTAATACTTCAAAAAGAGAAGTATTTATACAAATCGATTGTTTACAAAATATCTAATATGAGAATATCTCTAGGCAAAAATAAATGTTATTACATAGAAAGAGGGACAGCTGCAAAACAAACTGGCAAGTTGTCCTCTTATCAATAAAAAATAGGACTAATTATCTTAACTTATTGCTTTGTTGTAGTTGTTGGAAATGCTTGCTGGTACTTAGAAAAATATCTTTGGAAGATGACTTGTAATACACTCTTCATCTTATACTTTATACTCTGATAATATTTACGTTGTTTTCTTACTGCTTGACTACTGTAAAATGAGGAATAACCCACAGTAAAAATTGTTCTGACTAATACTCTTTGACTCTAATCATTTACCTAATACACTTTCAATCTGATTTTTACCTTTAGGTAACAGTAATGTTCTGTTTTTCATGTAATTTTCTGCTCTGTTTGCATGTTTTTATATCAAATCAGTGAATTCATGCCATTGTTGATCACTTGGTATCTTCAGGCTTTTTAGTTTTCTATAGCTTTCATCAGCCTCTGTGTATTTTTCAAAGTTTGGCTTGACAACGAAGATGTGCTTAATTTCATTTTCTAGGAAAAACAAGTTCTCAAAGTACTCTAAGATAACTTTGCCAGTTGGGGAACCTTGTGGAAGAGGCTTGTTCACATGTTCTTTTACATATGCTCTGATCTTCTTGTCATAATCTGTCTGCACCATTAGTTTTTCATTGAAGCCATGAATGTCTGGAAGGCCTTCTTGTGTCAATATAGTGTATTTGGCCAAGAACTTTGTTATTGACAGGTTCATGTCTTTGCATATTTCCTCCAAACTGTTCATTATATTCCTTTTACTTAGGACCTTTTTGATTTGTAGTATGGTTTCAGTCCTATCCTAAATTTTCAGTTCTTCAAGCTCTTCTCTATTTTTACTATTTAGAAATGTAATCAGCTTTAAAGCTTGAGATGGCTTATCAGCAAGCTCCTCTTTTGTCTGCTGAATTTCTACTTGTGCTGCTTTGAATATATCTCTCTGTTCATAAATTATTTGAATGGAAGGCCACTGTAGATGTATGCCTTGAATTATGTTATTCCAAAGATAGTTTTTAATATATTTTACCTTTTCACTGAGATTGACCTGTTGCTATAGAATCTTTACCTGCTCTTGAATTCTGTTTGCTCTCTGCTCATGTCCCTTAGATGTGATTAAAGCATTTTTGTGTGAGGTTTAGAGATATTTATTTGCTTTCTTTAATTTATTGATCTTGATGTTCTTAAGGGACATTTATTCCATAGATTTAACTAGGTCTGTTGTACCTGTGATATATATGATGCAGTATCAGAGGTATCTATAGATGTTATTGACACTGTAGTTGCCAATACTCCTTTTGGTGCCAAATTCTCTGCCAGTGTAGAAGGAACAGCAGTAATGACAGTTGGAATGACTGTAGGAATGGAGACCTCATTTTCTCTTTTCAATGTTTCATTTTCCTTCATCAGACTTTCTGTCTTATTCTCCATTTCTTTGATTTGGGTTGTCATCTTTAAAACTAGCTGCATTAATTCATCTTTCTCTTTTTTCTCCTGAAGAATTTATTTAGCTTGTGGGTGCTCACTCTATGGAGGTTTAAGTTGCTTTCTCAAGGCAGCAATATCTTCATTCTTTTGCCTTATCAATGTCTTAGCAACTTCAATATTGGAGGGATCTACTCCAGTTTCTATCACCAAATCTTCTAAGGATGTGATCCTCAAATACTTAGCATGTAGAGATGCCTTATCTAATTTCATTTAAGCTTGTAGATTAGATACAGACTTTTGAAGCATGGTAGCACTCATGGTTTTTTGGACTACCTTTGAATATAGAATTTCAGTTGTGCTTCTGTGGAATTCAATCTGATCTAATTCATGAATTGTATCAGTGTCCACCTCTACATCTGTCTTTGTATAATCAGCAATTGACTTAGGATCATCAACTGTGGGTGTCAGAAATGACATGAGCATTTTGTTGGTGGAGTAATCAAATGTAGTAACCAACCTATCTTTGTTTCCTGGTTTTTCTTTAAGGAATTTAGAATAAACTTCATTTTTAATTTCCTCATTCCTTTCTCTGATCTGCTTGAACTTTTTCTGGATGTCTTAATCTCTTTCTTCTACAAATTAGAAGAGGAAGGAACTTCCACACCTGTTTGTTTTTCTATCATTATTATATCATTTTTTTGTGCTGATTCCTGATCCTGCTGAATATCTTTAAGTGTTTCATTGAAAATCAATGTTTCTTCATCATCTGTTTGTTTGATCTTATTTGTCATCTATCTCTATATATTTTTCTTTCTCTGCAGTTGTCATTTTGGCTTTCTTGCTGTAAAGGATTTTAAATTGATTATCTGTAATGGCTTCTACAGTATAGCCTTCTTCTTCTCCGGGTCTTTTATTGGACACTTCTCCTTGTTTGCCAACTGTAGTCACCTATGTTCTATCCATCTGTTTTCCCTGCATGTTATCTGTTTGCATTCCTTGAATATCATCAATCAATGTGTTTGCAACCCATTCAATTTGATTAGCATACTTTTCAATTTGTGGCTTTGAGTCATGGAGAAATGGAGTTAACTTACACTTGACCCTGAGGTTAATTAAAACACCGTGAGGGTCATAGTTCCAGTGAAAGCTTTCTTGGAACTTAAATTCTGATAATTTACTGACTATCTCTTTCAAAGCATCTCTGTTATTTACTATGAAGGGGCCAATTTGATTTTTTAGCTTGAACTGTGTTTTCTTTTTGGAAGCTATGAAATTCACTACATCTGCATTCAAGATCTGTCTCAAGTACTCTAAAGCAAAAATCCTATTAGTTAGAAACTTGGGTAATTTGTAAGGAGCCAGGAGTGCACCATATACTCTGATTTCTATGTGATTTTCATAAAAATACAAATCTCCTACCTTATAGTTTTCAGACAACTTTTAAATTATTTTGATGTCTTCATTAATCCTTGGTGGCTCTGCTTTGTTCAACAAATTCATGGCAGGTTTAATAAAAAAATCATTGAAGTCTTTATAGCTATATTCACTGCTATCTTTTCTGAGTAAAGAAGTCCATAATACCACTGAAAGAGGTTTAACTTCCACATCCATCTTCTGTAATGCAATTGGGAACTTTTCTGCTTGAAAAAATAGGAAGAGATGTAACAAATAGGATGAATATATGAATACTCCTTCCTCAGGTAATTTAGTCAACTGGTAATGCATATTATCAACAATGATTTTGGCAAAATCGAAGACTAGTTCTGGATGTTGTCCTGGAGACAAGGTAGAGAGGAAACCTAGAATGGTGGCATCTGTAAACTCATCATTAGCATAGCCTAGAATGAATGAAAGCATGGAAATGATTTGTGTAGAGCCCTCAGGGAAGTCAAAAGTGTCATATGGTGGATTTACCATAGGAATATCAACATGGGTGGGCCAGAAGTTTTGAAAGATCATGAATCTTTTAGGAAAGTCCAGATCTAGATAGAGTTGTGTTAAATATTCAATGGACAATGATACTACTCTTGGATCATGGCTCAGTTGGAGCATATTATTGATGGCTTCAGCAGTTATATAACAAATAAACTCTCTATCTTTGTTTACCATACATCTCTGGTCAGGGATATAGTGTAATTGACATAACCTAATGAAATCTTGAGCTTGATGGGTGATGGGAACCACATATTTAGGCAAGTTTAAGTCCCAGATAGGTATATCATTTTCAACCTTTTTCACAAATTTTTCATAGCAACAGTTGTGCACTTCAAGTAAGTTGAATTCTAATGAAGGATCAGAGATTCTGTAGTCCAAATCAATTAATGAACTTTTTTCTTCAAAGGTGATAGGTGGCTGCAAAGGTCTAACTACTTCGGTGGAATCTGCAGTTAGGGCAGGAGTAGGTTTATTTCTTTTTGAAGGTTTAGGGTTTGAAAGCTTGCTGGAGGCCAATTTTTGAGGTTTGGGACCTCCAGTCTTAGGAGTGACTTGTTTCTTTGTCATTTTGTATAAAATTGAGCAAGATTAGATTGTTTTCTTAGCTTTTTTTGGAAACAGAAGGCCAATTGAGCTGCTTTTAGGAAAAAATCCGAATCTGGGCAAGGGTTTAAGGATGAAAACGCAGATTTGCAATGTGCAGAGGACTGGAAAAAATATTTTAATGGTTTTTTCTATAATTCAAATATATTTCAACCATGAAAACTACCTTTAGATGGTCAAAAATATTGAAAAACTGAATTTGGAGGAGATGGAAAATTTTGGGAAACTTTTGATAGGGTTCCCCCTGTTTTTTCAAGGTTTGGGCACTTTCGAATTAGGCAATTTATATTTCTCACTGTGACTGATTTCAATTTTCATAAATTTGTGAAATGAAGGCTCGAAATTCAGAGAAATACCTTTTTAATGGTGTTATGGCGGTCGAGGAGGTTTTCAGGTTATACCAGTCTTCAAACTGGTCGCAGCTGTTTGGTCGAAGGCGTAAAGAGTCTTTGGCGGTGAGTTTCAGAGGGAAAATTGGCTTCAGATGGGAAAATTGATCATCAGAGGCTTGGAAATGGTTTCTGTGAGTAGTTTTCCAAAGGGAAAAGGTGCAAATGATATGGAAACAATGGAAAACTAAGGTTAAAACCTTAGGTTTTATTGATATGCAAGACATTAATTACAGGTCAAAATCAAATGGCAGGAGTGGTTTTTGCATTGGAGGTGAAACCATTAGTGGTTATCACATTGCTTCTGAGAGGTAAGCAGTTTTTCCCTTTTGGAACGTGATCTAGTAGAATTGAGACACGTAGCATATCATGGCTTCATGAAACAACTTTTATCGCATTATTTTTCATAAACTTTGCCCAATCACTTTTGTTACGTGATATTGAATATATGTCGTTGGATTTTATTTAACGATGTGAATGGTCGAGATCCCTTGGGAAGCTACGGGGTAAGGAAAGGTGGGACCTTGGTTTAATGTCAGTCGTTGATTCGATAGGGATTATCAACGGTTGAGTTTTAATGTGATGAGGAGTGGTGGGGCAAGGGAATGGTTTATCGTATTAGATTTGGACCGTAGGATCAAGGCAAGCATTGGTGATCGGGTGGTTATGATTTAATCACGACTGGGAAGGATGAGGCATGAGGTCAAATGATCGCGTTGAGCGTGGATCGTCGGATTGGAAATGTAAGGATGATCAAAGGGTTGAGGATGAGCGCGAGGGCGCTGAATTATTTAATGAAACTTATGTATTAAATGAGTTTATACATAAATTAAAGTGAATGGGGCGGGTTATAAATGATTTAACCAAGGTTTAATCTGTGGTAAGGAGATATATACCGGGGGAAAGGGGTAAGGTTAAAGCTTTAACCTTGAGTATAGGTAATGCGGGAATGGGAATAAGTATTATTTTTCTGCGCTATTTAAATACACAGAATGTGTTTTTTGTTTTATTTTTAACTTTATTATATAGTTTTAGATTTATTTCAAGTTCTAAAACTATAGGGGAGTGGGAATATTTTTTATGGGTATTTTTATATCAAAGGGATAATTTCGGGATGTTTTTTCAGCATGTGAGTAATATCTTTGATATAAAAAGCATATAATATAGGGGTTTTTGGGATATTAAATAAAAAGAAGTTATATTAATAGGACTATGATATTTGATATGGAGTTAATAAAATAGGTTAAGTGTTAATATGAAAAGTGACAATGAATACTCAAAAAATCATAAATAAAACTAAGGAAAGTGAAAATTAGAGTAAAGCTTCATTTTCATAACTCATTCACTTTTACTTAGTATATCATGTTTTTTTAGCGTTTTATGATTTTGTGAAATGGAGGAAGTTAATCAAATGGGCCTTTATGTAACATTTAAGTAAGAAAAGAGTTCTCACTTATGAGATCAAATGGTGATGAGTGCATGAAGGGTAAATGATGAAAATTTCTAGGATTAATATAGAAACTTAACATTTTCAACTAGTTAGTCATTGAGCCTTGGGTCCGGTCCCAATAGATGTCAAGGAAATTTCTTGAGGCTCTTTGATTGATAATCTAGAATATTAAATTTCTATGGGGAGGGGAAATTAGTTATTTATATCCTGGTGAAAGATATTTACAATGATGTTTCCCACCTTCTTCTACCTACCCAGTCATATCTTCTAACATTTTTTCTTCTATTTTAATCGGGTGCATTTGAACTAGCAACCCTACAACCTTTAATTCTTTTTGAAAGCAGTAAATTATCTAATTCTACACTTATTTCATCCAAGAATCCAGATTAAACTGTTGGATTATTTTATTCTCTACCTAACTACTGAATTGTCATGATTAAACTATATGACAATTCTTTATTCACTATCTACAACATTTGAAATTGAAAAATGACAAGTCAAGATTAAATTGTTCAACTCATCACAGATTATGGAATTTATTAACACTCTGCCATAATCAACTGGAAAAGGTAAAAGTAGTGGCATTTATACTTGCACACTTTCATGTTTTATTCATCTTTTTTCTTTTGGGGTATATTATTTTTCTAAGTCCTTTGATCTTTCTTTTAGGAATTTTTACCCTCTTTTTTATTTTTTATTTTTTTTTATTTTTTACAAAATATGGGAAAATAACTTGCAGAAAGCAAAGTTTGTACATATTTACAAGACTACCATCAGTCAAGTCAAAATTATGAATCCTATATTTATATGTTACTAACATCGGCTTCAATTAGGGATGGCATTTCCTGGTGGAATGTCAAGAACTCTGTGATCAGTAGCCTTCAACTTTAACCTTGGTGATCCTATAATCGCCTTCTGATTTCTGCAACAATTCATACTTATGATATTTTATACTGCAAAGCTTAGGGCCTTCTCTTCGGGCTTCAACCTTGTAGATAAAATCTCCAATCCAATCTACACACTTTCAATGAATATTTACAATGATAAAATTCAATCAATCTAACTGGTGATTGACTCAGAAGAATAATAGTGTTTCAGCATCCTACCATTCACTACTCCTTCTTGAAGTTCAGTTCCATCCAAATTCTTGATGAAAAAAGAATTGTTACCTCTATAACCATATATCACATAAGTTCCTTGCCATAGAAAGTCAAACTTTCCATGTTTGCCTTTGTCCTCTCTCTGTGAATCCCATCTCAAAACTTGATATCCTATGAAAAAATCATCTTCTTTAATCCTTTAGTCAAAAATATTTTTAATTTTATCATGTAAAACTTGTGATCTTTCATAAACTTCTTCCCTTGTTTGTTGGCGATGTATGGTTTCATTAATTCTTTGTTGAATATCATTTATTTCCACCTGTGATTCTTAAATTATATTCATGATTGGGACACCCAAGGAAGAGGGGAAAACTGCATCCATTCCATAGACAATCTGATAAGGTGAAGTTCCAATAGACTTCTTTGTGGTACGTCTATCAGCCCATAAGGCATAGACTAGCTTTTTGTTCCATGTCTTTTTTTTTCTTGAAGTAATTTTTTGATGATGTTGATTAAGCTTTTGTTTGATGACTCGTCTAAACCATTACCCTGGGGATAATAAGCAGTAGAATGACCTAAGGTAATATGGTATTTATGATAGAAAGAATTTATTTTCTTGGATTTGAATGCAACTACATTGTCAGTGATAATCTTATGTGGGCATCCAAATCTTGACAAAATATTACTTTCTATAAATGAGATTATAACTGAATCAGTAGCTTGCCTAGTGGGAACAGCTTCTATCCACTTTGTAAAATAATCTGTAGTAGTTAAAATCTATTTATGTTGGCCTGAGGATGGAGGGTGAATTTCACCAATGAAGTCTAACCCCCATTGTTGAAATGGCTTTTCAGTAGATATAGGCTTAAGAGGTAAGGGCAATAGTTTCTTTTTCCCTTCAAAAATTTGGCATTTGTGACAGGAGGTAACAAATTTTTTGACATCAGAAAATAAATTTGGCCAGTAGAAACCAGCTCTCATAATTTTTTCTGCTGTAATCTTCCAGTATAAGTGGCCTCCACAGTCACCTGCATGAAATTCCTCGAGAATTTTGTCAGCCTCTTATTTTAATAAAACCTTTAGTAAAATCCCACTATTTTCTTTCCAGTAAAGTGAATTATTTAATATATAAAATGTCATTGCCTTTTGTTTGATGAATCTGGTTTTGGTTTTAGTTAACCCAGGAGGATTTTGTAAATGTGTGAGTACAAAGATAATATCAGAGTACCATGGTGAGTCTAGATAAGCCTCACTGATCAATGGAGTCGCCATCTCCTCCTGGTCATCTATTTGTGCAATGAAATTTATATCTAAAGCATTACAATTAGATTCAGCCATCAATCTGGCTAAACCCTGTCCTTTAATGAGCTTTGTAGGTTTGATTTCCAGATCATATTCAAGGATAGTGGCAATCCACTTTCCTCTCCTACCATCAGGTCCATCTTGTGTCAGAATATCTTTGATTACAGCATTGGGGACATATGCAATGATGTGGGAATGGAGTATGTAAACTTTGAAATCCTTTATGGATTTAACCAAGGATAAAGCTTGTTTTTCCATTATATTGTACTTCAGAGGTGCATCTCTAAGGGCTTTACTAAAAAATTTAATTGGATGTTCAAAACCTTGGTTGTTTTTCTGCAGTAGGTCTGCAGCTATGGTATGTTATGAGGCGAATGAAAAGATTATGAAATCTTTTGTACAATTTGGGCTGATTAGCACTGGTGCTTTTGTCAAGGCCTGTTTTATGGATTCGAAAGATTGTTTGGCTTTTACAATCCATTTTATTGCAGAGTCCTTTTTAAGCATATTGTTGAGTTCTTTTACGATTTCAGCCAGGTTAGAGATAAATCTTCTTAAAAATTTGATTTTACCCAAGAATTCTTGAAGTTCTTTTATGTTCCTTGGTGGTTGAATGTTCAAAATAGCTTCAATTGTTGCAGGGTCTATTCTAATGCCTTCCTTGGAGATGATGTGTCCTAATATTTTTCCTTCTTCTAGTCTGAAAAGAGTCTTTTTAGGATTTAGGGATACACCATATTTTCTACACTTGATAAATACTTGTCTCAGGTGATCCAAGTGTTCATCATTTGTTTTTGAAAAGACAGTAATATCATCAAGATAGATAACTAAAAATTCATGGATCTCCTTAGCAAAGGCAATATCCATGGCCCTTTGAAATGTAGCTCCTGCATTTTTCAATCGAAAAGGCATTTCCACATACATGAAAGTTCCCCAAGGAGTGGTAAACGCAGTTTTCGTTTGATCATCTTCATGAACTAGAATTTGATTATAACCAGAGAAACCATCTAGTAAAGAATTTCTTGAAGAACCTGCCACCCTCTGCAAAATATGGTCCATTTTAAGCAAGGGGTAATGTCTTTCAAAGAAGATTTATTGAGATTTCTGAATTCTATACATCGTCAAATTTCTCCTATTTTATTTCTGGTGGGAACTAGGTTAGAAACCCAATTAGAATGCCTGTCTGGTGAAATTATTTGTGCATCAAACATTCTTTTGACCTCTTTCTCGATTAAAGGTAACAACATTGGATTAATCCTTCTTAATTTTTGTTGAAAAGGTTTTTGATTTTCTTTCAAAGGAATCTTATGTTGAATTATGTCTTTGTTGTAAGTTTTTAGATCTTCGTAACCCGATGCAAAGACATCTTGATATTCTTTCAAAAGTTCTATATATTTAACCTTTTCTTCTGATGGTAAGGATTTTGACATTTTGATTATTTTTGGTTTTTCTTTTGTTCCTATGTTACACTCTTCAATATCAGACCTGGCTGGTTCCATTTTTGGCTTTTTGGGAACATCATTGGAATCAAACAAGTCTTCTAAGGGAGTCAAACCCTTTGGTAAAATGTTATGTTTCAAATCTATCAAATCTATCTCATCTTCAATCATTTCCTCTATATCTACTTTTTCCAAGTCATCTATGTCACTTTGAGTAAATATCGCGGGTTTATCAAAAGTATGTACATCTAAATCATCTATTTGAAAAAAAATTGAATCTATGTTA
This sequence comes from Pinus albicaulis, assembly GCA_034641835.2. NCBI lineage: Eukaryota > Viridiplantae > Streptophyta > Pinopsida > Pinales > Pinaceae > Pinus > Pinus albicaulis. Next base: position 906,623,539 of record CM076576.1, on the reverse strand, counting down.
CAAGGTGAATCTATATTACAATCATTATCAATTTGGAAATTCTGAAATTTTCCCTCATTGTTCAAAAAGTGATAGATTTTTTCATATTTTGAAAAAATTTGCCAGTATTTTACATTATCTAGGACAATAGGTCTATGTTTGATTTCAGCAGTGTATTTTTGTATTGGTGAAAATGGAATTTTGCAAGTGCTAGCAAAGGTTGCTAAACAATGGGCTTGTAAATTCTGTTTTCTAGGAATAATGGAAAACTTGCATTCTAACAAATCTTTAACCAAATCTGTTGTTGTGTCCCTGTATCTGGCCAATCTGGGATTGTGAACAGAGTATTCTGCGTTTATTTGTTTGATAACTAACTCCGAATCTCCCATGATAAATATCCTTTGACCTCCCAATTTTCTAATGATTTGAAGACCTAAGATTAAAGCTTCATATTCAGCCATGTTATTGGTGCATTTGAAATTCAATCTAAAGGCATGCCCTTGGGAATGGCTAGTTTCAATGTTGGTGATCCACACACCAACACCAGCTCCTGATTTATTCACTGAACCATCAAAATATAAATTCCATAAAGCTTCATGACCAATGTAATTCTCCATTATTTTAGGTTTTATATCAGTAAGTTCAGTTTGGATATTATTATGGTCAGAGTTACAAAGAATAAAGGAATCAAGATCAGTGGGAGTTGAATAGATTGGATAGTTGGTAGGTCTTTCAGCATTTCTGATCATAAACTTTATTAAGGTTTCTCTGTATAGCTTTTTGGGTTGTCCAAATACCAAGATAGTGGCATAAATCATGTCAAGTTGTAGAGATCCCTGCAAATTTGCTCCCCATGAGCAAGAAAGAAGCATGCCATACTTTGGTGGGATATCAGCTACCACAACATCCATGATCATGCTTTTACCAAGATATTGGACCAAGTTCACACACAAATATTTAATCAATCCTATGCATTGAACTTTAGATGAATCAAATGAGAACAAGTCTTTATATGGTTGGGTTATGTCTAGATTCAGGGTTTACATTATTTCTTTGGGCATTAGATTATGGGAAGCTCCAGTATCTAGCATTGTATTGTGTAATATCTGATCATGTATAGTAAGACTTAAGTAAAATGGAGGTACTGACCCATCTGAATGCTTACCATCTACATTTGGACCAAATATTAATTCAGGTCTATCATCACTCATATTAATTGTATCCTGATTTTCATTTACATTCAATGTTTCAGTAATAATAGATCTATACAAGTCATTTTTAGCCAATTCAGTTAAGGGAATGGCTATCTTCAACTTAGATGTTTCCGACTGAATGTTAAATGTTGACTGAGATTTGATAGCTTGAATTAATTCATCTTTTGGAATTGTTGTTTGGGATGATTTTTCTTGGGTTTCACCAGTTGTTTTACTGTTTCTAATTTGCGTCTGTTGTTCACTTCTATCTATATTTCTTTTTTCAAAGGTAGTTTGAGTAGAAGCAGAAGCTTTATCTGTTTTTGAACTATCAGCTAAAGGCTTTCTTTGAGTGTCATTTTTAGAACTTCCTGATTTAGAATCAGTAGAAGTTTTCTTTGGATCTGGGATGGTTGTTTTCATTGAATTAGATGATTGAACAGTTTGATCAGTGATATCAACAATCTTTGGACTTGAGGGATTGGATTTTTGTTTATTCTCTCTAGGGAGAATTTGAAAAACTTTGTTTTTTGGAGTTTCATCCTTCTTTTTATTTTGGTTTGAAGCAGATGTTTTGTTAGAAGTATCATTGCTTTTTTTCCTTCGAAATTTATATTTACTATGAATTTCATTTATGGCAAAATCATAACCTTGTTTAAAATCAAAAGATTCATTAGAATCTAGTCTGAGTTGTTGAAGCTCAACTATTTGTAAATCTTCTTGTGTGAGGAAAAGGGTACCGCTTTCATCTATCCCCATTACTATGTTAATGTATTCCTCTTCATCATCATGATCATGAGAAATTTCAGCGTAGTTCTCTTGAAATGGGGTTCTTATGTTCTGATCTAGAGCAGCCTCTTTTGCCTTTCCAGGATTATTGTTTTTTCGAAAATTTGGATTCCTTATTTGGGGTTGATTGTCCCAAGCATATTTTCTTTCCATGTTATCTAATCTATCTAACACTCTGTCTAAAGTTCTAGCAAGAATATCTAATTTTGTTTCAAAATTTGATGTTTCATCTTTTATAGTAACCCTTATTTCATTTCTTAGTCTTACTTTTCTGGCTAGGGTATTAATCTCTACACTGACAGCATTCAGTTGCATTTGTTCTAGAGTCTCTGCATCTCTTTCTCTCAGTTGGTAGGCCATGTCTACATCAAAAAAATCAGGGAATTTGAGCAACACGGAATATGGAGTTGGTTTGAGATCTGCAGGAATGGAATTGTAGATACTGTTGTATCTAGTGCAAAAGTCATAAACTGACTCAGTAGTATTTCTCCTCATGGAATCAAATTCTGATAAAAATTGTAAAGGATTTTTCTTTTTCTCTCATTTATTTATAAAGGCTCTCTGAAATGCAGTTAAATCTCTAATACTACCAACAGATAAATTCTTAAACCATTTTTTTACTTCTCCAGTTAGACTTTGGGAAAATAATCGCATTTGAACATCATCTTCATCTATTTCATAGATCTCACAAAATTCATTCATTTTGGTTACATGTTTTTGTGCATAATATTGTGAGAGACCATCAAATAAGGGAACAATTTTCTAATATCCATCTGGCATATCATTGAGAGGTTGGGGTAAAACCCTGGGAGCATATCTGGCTGCCATGGCTTGGATTTTTGCTAAAATGGGAGGTACAGTAGTAGTGGCAGGAATAGTGCTAGTTATAATAGTTGATGAAGTAGTGCTTAAACACTAGTAGATGCAGTGGTAGCGAATGTGGTGGAACGAATAGATGATGGAAATACTACCTTAGGCTGCAAAGACAACTCAGGAATGAATGATTCTATGGATGAACTTGCAATGGATTGAGGGTATGATGAATATATGATCCTAGGCTGTAAAGGTAGCTCTAGACTAACAAGCTCTGTGGGTGAACTGACAGTGGAATCTATAAATGAAGTGGTAGTGTACATATTAGAATCTGCTGCTAGAAAAACTATGGTGTATAATTGAGAAACTGGAGGTTTAAATTAAGACAAAAAATTGGCTAATTTAATAGCTTCATCAATGTATTTAATTCGTGTAACATTAACCCTTTCTACTGGACTTTGAATTTCAGTTTTGTCTGATTTTATTGATGCTGAAATAATTTTTTGTTTCTCACTCACAACAGAAGTAAAAATAGGATCTAAGACAGTTTCCTTTAAATCAGTTTCAGAATTATTTCTAAATAATGAATTTTCAAACTTGAAATCAAATTCAATATCTGATAAGCTTACTAATTCTTTGGGTAAAGAATTAGATTTTCTCAAGGGCACTTCAGTTTCTAAACTAACAGTCTATTTTTTCTTTTTTCCTATCTAGCTCGGATTGTCTACTATATCTACAGGGTTGGGATCAGGGTTGGATCTAGTATAATAGACTTTCTTGGGAGCCAGAATGATTATTGCATAAATACCCACAAACTTTAAACTTAACCTTAAAGTAGAAAAGATATGTTTTAAAAATCTTCCTCTAAGATTAAACTTAAAACTGGAGAGTGGTTAATTCCCTAGTATGGTCGCCAGTATGTTATCACCCTAGTAATTTCTTAGGTCGTGGGATTTTTATTTATAGTTAAAGAAAACTAGGGGTAACCAAGAACTTATTTTTAAATATAGGATCTAGCCTTCCTAAATTCCAGAGAGGGATCTCTCCTTATGATTTGATTTTGTTTTAGATTTAAATTTTAGGCTAGGTATGATTGGAAAATTGGTTTGTTTTGAATGTTTGGTGAGAATAAAAGGTATCTCAAGGTAAAACACAGAGGTATCTACCAGACCATTGGGCTATGGAGTCAACTTCTTGGCAATCAGAGCTAGGAAATAAGGTCAAAAGAGAAAATGTACTAAGGGCAGGGTAGATGACCTTCAAAGGGTTTGGAAATAGGCTTTTTGATGAAATGGAAATATATGAACAAAAGGGCAATTAAGAATCCTTAAGTTACGGAAATTAAGATGAAATAAAGGGGTCAAACAGGGACTAAGAGCATTTAAGAATTCTTAAGTCCAGTTATCAGCAGAAAACATATCAATGAATAACTAGTAAAAAACAGGGATTTTTTGACAGTAATCCTATATAAATCCTCCTAGTCAATCATTCAAGATAGAAAACATAAAAATGTATGTATGGAACTTTAGAAAGATAAACAATGAAAACAGGAAAATACTTGACTTATTTGATCAACACAATAATCCTGAGTTATGATGTCGCTTTGACTTAGTTCCAGTCTGCTGCTTTACAAATCGACTCACACAAACTCCAATGTATTCAGCAAAAATGTCTATAGTAGTCTTGACAAATTTTATTCCACCATTAATACTTCAAAAAGAGAAGTATTTATACAAATATATTGTTTACAAAATATCTAAGAGATATGAGAATATCTCTAGGAAAAAATAAAGATTATTACATAGAAAGAGGGACAGCTGTAAAACAAACTGGCAAGCTGTCCTCTTATCAATAAAAAATAGGACTAATTATCTTAACTTATTGCTTTGTTGTAGTTGTTGGAAATGCTTGCTGGCACTTGGAAAAATATCTTTGGAATATGACTTGTAATACACTCTTCATCCTATACTTTATACTCTGATACTCTTTACGTTGTTTTCTTACTGCTTGACTGCTGTAAAATGAGGAATAACCAGCAGTAAAAATTGTTTTCACTGATACTCTTTGACTCTGATCATTTACCTGATACACTTTCAATCTAATTTTTACCTTTAGGTAACAATAATGTTCTGCTTTTCATGTAATTTTATTCTCTGTTTGCATGTTTTTATATCAAATCAGCGAATTCCTGCCATTGTTGATCACTTGGTATCTTCAGGATTTTCTGTTTTCTGTAGCTTTCATTAGCCTATGTGTATTTTGCAAAGTTTGGATTGACAATGAAGATGTGCTTAATTTCATTTTGTAGGAAAAAAAAGTTCTCAAAGTACTCTAAGATAACTTTTCCAGTTGGGGAACCTTGTGGAAGAGGCTTGTTCACTTGTTCTTTTGCATATGCTCTGATTTTCTTGTCATAATCTATCTGCACCATTAGTTTTTCATTGAAGCCATGAATGTCTGGAAGGCCTGCTTGTGTCAATAAAGTGTATTTGGCCAAGAAATTTGTTATTGATAGGTTCATGTCTTTGCATATTTCCTCCAAACTGTTCATTATATTCCTTTTACTTAGTACCTTTTTGATTTGTAGTATGGTTTCATTCCTATCCTAAATTTTCAGTACTTCAAGCTCTTCTCTATTTTTACTGTTTAGAAATGTAATCAGCTTTAAAGCTTGAGATGGCTTATCAACAAGCTCCTCTTTTGTCTGCTGAATTTCTACTTGTGCTGCTTTGAATAGATCTCTCTATTCATAAATGATTTGAATGGAAGGCCAGTGTAGATGTGTGCTTTGAATAATGTTATTCCAAAGATAGTTTTTGATATATTTTACCTATTCATTGAGATTGACTTGTTGGTGTAGAATATTTACCTGCTCTTGAAGTCTGTTTTCTCTCTACTCATGTCCCTTAGATGTGATTAAAGCATTTTTGTGTGAGGTTTCGAGATCTTTATTTTCTTTCTTTAAGTTATTGATCTCGGTGTTCTTAAGGGACATTTCTTCCATAGATTTAACTAGGTTTGTTGTACCTGTTACTTGTTGTACATGTGATGTAGATGATGCAGTGGTTGAGGTATCTATAGATGTTATTGACACTGTAGTTGCCAATACTCCTTTTGGTGCCAAATGCTCTACCAATGTAGAAGGAACAACAGTACTGACAGTTGGAATGACTGTAGGAATGGAGACCTCATTTGCTCTTTTCAATGTTTCGTTTTCCTTCATGAGACTTTCTGTCTGATTCTCCATTTCTTTGATTTGGACTGTCATCTTTAAAACTAGCTACATTAATTCATCTTTCTCTATTTTCTCCTGAAGAATTTCTTTAGCCTGTGGGTGCTCACTCTGTGGAAGTTTAAGTTTCTTTCTCAAGGCAGCAATATCTTCATTCTTTTGCCTTATCAATGTCTTAGCAACTTCAATATTGGAGGGATCTACTCCAGTTTCTATCACCAAATATTCTAAGGATGTGATCCTCAAATCCTTAGCATGTAGAGATGCCTTATCTAATTTTATTTGAGCTTGTAGATTAGATACAGTCTTTTGAAGCATGGTAGCACTCATGGTTTTGTGGACTACCTTTGAATATAGCATTTCAGTTTTGCTTCTGTGGAATTCAATCTGATCTAATTCATGAATTGTATCAGTTTCCACCTCTACATCTGTCTTTGTATAATCAGCAATTGAATTAGGATCATCAACTGTGGGTTTCAGAAATGACATGAGCATTTTGTTGGCGGAGTAATCAAATGCAGTAACCAACCTATCTTTTTTTCCTAGATTTTCTTTAAGGAATTTAGAATAAACTTCACTCTTAATTTCCTCATTCCTTTCTCTGATCTGCTTGAATTTTTTCTGGATTTCTGAATCTCTTTCTTCTGCAAATTTAGAAGAGGAAGGAACTTCCACGCCTGTTTCTTTTTCTATCATTATTATATCATGTTTTTGTGCCGATTCCTGATCCTGCTGAATATATTTAAGTGTTTCATTGACAATAAATGTTGCTTCATCATCTGTTTGTTGACCATTATTGTTTGTTTGATCTTCTTTGTCATCTATAGCTATAGTTTTTTCTTTCTCTACAGTTGGATTTTAAATTTATTATCTGTAATGGCTTCTGCAGTATAGCCTTCTTCTTCTCTGTGTCTTTTATTGGACACTTCTGTTTTTTTTCCAACTGTAATCATATGTGTACTATCCATATTTTTTCCCTACATGTTATCTGTTTTCATTCCCTGAATATCATCAATCAATGTGTTTGCAACCCATTCAATCTGACTAGCATACTTTTCAATTTGTGGTTTTGAGTCATGGAGGAATGGAGTTAACTTACACTTGACCCCGAGGTTACTTAAAACACCTTGAGGGTCATAGTTCCAGTGAAAGCTTTCTTGGAACTTAAATTTTAATAATTTGCTAACTATCTCTTTCAAAGCATCTCTGTTATTGACTATGAAGGGACCAATTTGATTTTTTAGCTTGAACTGTGTTTTTTTTTGGAAGCTATTAAATTCACTACATATGCATTCAAGATCTGTCTCAAGTACTCTAAAGCAAAAATCCTGGTAGTTAAAAACTTGGGTAATTTTTAAGGAGCCAGGAGTGCACCATATACTCTTATTTCTGTGTCATTTTCGTACAAATACCAATCTCCTACCTTACAGTTTTCAGACAACTTTAAAATTATTTTGATGTCTTCATTAGTCCTTGGTGGTTCTTCTTTGTTCAACAAATTCATGGCAGGTTTAATAAACAAATCATTGAAGTCTTTATAGCTATATTCATTGCTGTCTTTTCTAAGTAAAGAAGTCCATAATACCACTGAAAGAGGTTTACCTTCCACATCCATATTCTGTAATGTAATTTGGAACTTTTCTACTTGAAAAAATAGGAAGAGATGTAACAGATAGGATGAATATCTGAATACTCCTTCCTCAGGTAATTTAGTTAACTAATAATGCATATTATCAGCATTGAGTTTGGAAAAATCGAAGACTAGTTCTGGATGTTGTCCTGGAGACAAGGTAGAGAGGAAACCTAGAATATAGGCATCTGTAAACTCATCATTATCATAGCCTAGAATGAATGAAAGCATGGAAATGATTTTTCTAGAGCCCTCAGGGAAGTCAAAAGTGTCATAAGGTGTATTTACCTTAGGAATATCAACATGGGTGGGCCAGAGTTTTTGAAAGATCATGAATCTTTTAAGAAATTCCAGATCTAGATAGAGTTGTGTTAAATCTTCAATGGATAATGATACTACTCTTAGATCATGGCTTAGTTGGAGCATATCATTGATGGCTTCAACAGTTATATAACAAATGAACTCTCTATCTTTGTTTACCATACATCTCTAGTCAGGGATATAGTGTAATTGACATACCCTAATGAAATCTTGAGCTTGAAGGGTGATGGGAACCACATATTTAGGCAAGTTTGAATCCTAGATAGGTATATAATTTTCAACCTTTTTCACAATTTTTTCATAGCACCAGTTTTGCACTTCAAGTAAGTTGAATTCTAATGAAGGATCAGAGATTCTGTAGTCCAAATCAATTAATGAATTGTTTTCTTCAGAGGTGACAGGTGGCTGCAAAGGTCTAACTACTTCAGTGGAATCTACAGTTAGGGAAGGAGTAGGTTTATTGATTTTTGAAGGTTTAGTGTTTGGAAGCTTACTAGAGGCTGGTTTCTGAGGTTTGGGACCTCTAGCCTTAGGAGTGACTTGTTTCTTTGTCATTTTGAATAAAGTAGAGCAAGATTAGAATGTTTGCTTAGATTTTTTTGGAAAAATAAGGCCAATTGATCTGCTTTTAGGAAAAAATCTGAATCTGGGTGAGGGTTTTAGGATGAAAACACAGATTTACAATGTGTAGAGGACTGGAAAAAGGATTTAATGGCTTTTTTTGTAATTAAAATATATTTCAACTACGAAAACTGCCTTTAGATGGTCAAAACTACTGAAAAACTAAATTTGGAGGAGATGGAAAATTTTGGGAAAATTTTGACAGGGTTCCCCCTGTTTTTTCAAGGTTTAGGCACTTTCGGATTAGGAAATTTATATTTCTCACTGTGACTGATTTAAATTTTCATATATTTGTGAAATGAAGGCTCGAAATTCAGAGAAATACCTTTTTAATGGTATTATGGCAGTCGAGGAGGTTTTCAGGTTGTACCAGTCTTCAAACTGGTCGCAGCTGTTTGGTCGAAGGCGTAGAGAGTCTTTAGCGGTGAATTTCAAAGGGGAAATTAGCTTCAGATGGGAAAATTGATCATCAGAGGCTCAGAAATGGTATCTTTGAGTAGTATTCCAAAGGGCGAAGGCGAAAATGATATGGAAACAATGGAAAACTAATGTTAAAATATTAAGTTTTATTGATATGAAGGACATTAATTACACGTCAAAATCAAATGGCGGGAGTGGTTTTTGCATTGGAAGTGAAACCATTAGTGGTTATCGCATTTCTCCTAAGAAGTAAGCAGTTTTTCCCTTTTGGAATGTGATCCAGTAGAATTGAGACACATAGCATATGGTGGTTTCATGAAACAACTTTTATCGCATTATTTTTCATAAAATTTTCCCAATCACTTTTGTTATGCGATATTGAATATATGTCGTTGGATTTTATTGAACGATGCGAATGGTCGAGATGTTGGGAAGCTGCGGGGTAAGGAAAGGTGCGACCTCGGTTTATCAACGGTTGAGTTTTAATGTGATGAGGAGTGGTGGGGCAAGGGAATGGTTTATCGTATTAGATTTGGACCGTAGGATCAAGGCAAGCATTGGTGATCGGGTGGTTATGATTTAATCACGACTGGGAAGGATGAGGCATGAGGTCAAATGATCGCGTTGAGCATGGATCGTTGGATTGGAAATGTAAGGATGATCGAAGGGTTGAGGATGAGCGCGAGGGCGCTGAATTATTTAATGAAACTTATGTATTAAATGAGTTTATACATAAAGTAAAGTGAATGGGGCGGGTTATAAATGATTTAACCAAGGTTTAATCTGTGGTAAGGAGATATATACCGGGGGAAAGGGGTAAGGTTAAAGCTTTAACCTTGAGTAGAGGTAATGCAAGAACGAGAATAAGTATTATTTTTCTGTGCTATTTAAATACATAGAATGTGTTTTTTGTTTTATTTTTAACTTTATTATATAGTTTTAAATTTATTTCAAGTTCTAAAACTATAGGGGAGCGAGAATATTTTTATGGGTATTTTTATATCAAAAGGATAATTTCGGGATGTTTTTTCACCATGTGAGTAATATCTTTGATATAAAAAGCATATAATATAGGGGTTTTTGGGATATTAAATAAAAAGAAGTTATATTAATAGGATTAGGATATTTGTCAATAGGGAGTTAATAAAATAGGTTAAGTGTTAATATGAAAAGTGACAATGAATACTCAAAAATTCATAAATAAAACTAAGGAAAGTGAAAATTAGAGTAAAGCTTCATTTTCATAATTCATTCACTTTTACTTAGTATATCATGTTTTTTGAGGGTTTTATGCTTTTGTAAAATGGAGGAAGTTAATCAAATGGGCCTTTATGTAACATTTAATTAAGAAAAGAGTTCTCACTTATGAGATCAAATGGTGATGAGTGCATGAAGGGTAAATGATGAAAATTTCCGGGATTAATATAGAAAATTAACATTTTCAACTAGTTAGTCATTGAGCCTTGGGTCCAGTCCCAACAGAAGTCAAGGAAATGCCTTGAGCCTCTTTGATTGATAATCTAGAATATCAAAATGCTATGGGGAGGGGAAATTAGTTATTTATAGCTTGGTGAAAGATATTTACAATGATGTTTCCCACCTTCTTCTACCTACCCAGTCATATCGTCTAACATTTTTTCTTCTATTTTAATTAGGTGCATTTGAACTAGCAACCTTACAACCTTTTATTCTTTTTTAAAGCAGTAAATTATCTAATTATACACTTATTTCATCCAAGAATCCAGACTAAATCGTTGGATTCTTTTATTCTCTACCTAACTACTGAATTGTCATGATTAAACTGTATGACAATTCTTTATTCACTATCTACAACATTTGAAATTGAAAAATGACAAGTCAAGATTAAATTGTTCAACTCATCACAGATTATGGCATTTATTGACACTCTGCCATAATCAACTGGAAATGGTAAAAGTAGTGGCATTTAGACTTGCACACTTTCATGTTTTATTCATATTTTTTCTTTTGGGGTATATTATTTTTTCTAAGTCCTTTGATTTTTCTTTTAGGACTTTTTACCCTCTTTTTGATTTTTAATTTTTTTAATTTTTTACAAAATATGGGAAAATAACTTGCAGAAAGCAAAGTTTGTACATATTTACAAGACTACCATCAGTCAAGTCAAAATTATGAATCCTATATTTATAGGTTACTAACAAGACATACACCTAAAAATATCCTGCGGGCCCTACCTAGTGAAGGTGCTTAATTTTCAATAGGATCATCATCTTGTTAAATCTCAACAGCACCTTGAGTGTTTTTTGAGGAGGAAAATCTCCAAAATTTTGTTGAGTAATAAAGAAGGCCACTAGGGCAATTGGGCATGCATTTTTTTTGTAAGAAACATATGAGCATCTAGAAAGGGTCAAATTAGACAAGCACTGAGTCCTATAAGTTTGGTGCAGAAGGGCCTCGAAGGCATGATAAGGAGAACATAAAGAGAATAAGGCATCTTGAGTGAAAGTTGCAACCACAGCGAAGGCGCCAAAGCAGAGGAAGGAGATCCCAGCAGCTTCGCTCTCTATTTTGTTTTTAACGAATGTTATCCACCTAGTTTGCAAACCAATCCTCATGGTTCAAAACTAAAAATCCTAGTTTGAAACTAAGATATCCTGGTTTGAAACGTTTTTACTTATGTCTAGATGATTGTTAAAATTGGCAATTAGGGCCAAATTCCACTTTGGTCTCCTCATTTGATGAAGATAATAAATTCAATATATTCCTCTTTTCGAGAGGACCAAAATCGATATAAATTTTGTCCACTTTGGATATGAGAAAATATGTATTCATTCAAAAGAAATGTTATAAGTCTTGATTTGGTTTAGGCTAGAAAAATTGAAATTTTTAATTTTAATTTTGCCTCCAAAATTCCATGTCTAAAGTGCATATAAGGAAACTCTCCTCACCTCATTTTGACACATCGATCATCAAGGTTGTCTTTGCAATTTTGTCAGCGAAGTGAGTGCACTATGGTTTGGGTTTCTTCTATGGCAGCGTGAGTGGAAGAATGGTCAGGTTTCTTCTATGGCAGTGTGGTTGGAAGTGTAGCCTGAGTTATAGTCTGATTTCATGTACAGATCAGTGTTGTGGATAGGGCTTATTTCTGGTGGGTTTATCTTGCAACTAGAAGACCGTAGCTATGAGGAGTCCCCCTTACAACAAAATCCAGTGCCCAGTTGTTGTATCAAATCATTGAGATTGTCTCCTAGACAGTTGGAGCTTATTGAAAGGTATTTGGTTATGTTGAAGATTAGATCTGCTATACACAGTTGGTCGCATTGAGTAAGACTACTTATGAGCTAATGTTGCATGCCACAGTCCTTCCTATAAGGTCATGGATGATGGATCAACTAATAGATCCAGTGCATGAAAGTCTATGAGGGAAGTTGTTGAAATATTTTCCCTAAATCAGATCCATCAGTTATGATCAGGTGCCCTAACCAGAAGATTGATTAAGTTCAAGAGTAGTGTTGTTATAGGAAATTTATTTTGTTCTCATCAATGTACTCTCTCTGTTGAACACTTGATATTTGATAATAAGATGAATTTATCAATGGTTTTCCCCATCTTAGGGTTTTTCCCTGGCTTGTGCCATATCTTTGTGTACCCTTGTCTTGAATTGTCTTCTGCTCGTTCTTTCAATGTTCTTTCGTTAGTTACTATCATGTGATGATTACTATGACTGCTTATGGTCTAATGGAATTAATTATGGCCTTATGAAGTAACTATCTCAAGCAAAGAACATGTTAACTAAAATGAACATGGAATCATAGCTTAGGTGAGGACAAGCCCAAGCTGGAGTAAAAGAGAAAGCAATCACCAAGGGAATTTTGTTGACAAGTTCTCATGATTTCTATAATGGAATATGAGAAATTTCTAAAGTATAATCTATGATTCTAGTCTTGTTCAGGACTCAAGATCAACCAAAAGCAACTTGAAAGATAAATATTCCTACGGAAAATGTCTAAGAAGAGATTTGTTTCTCATGCTCTGCAATTAGGATTGCTCGTCTCATGTATAGCTGGAATGAACTATTTTCTAAAGTGTCATGTTTCTAGTAAATAAAACTAAAGTTGAATATTTGGGAAAAAAAAATTTAAATTTATCTCCTTAAGGGTTTTCATTGGAAATTTATTGTCCTTTGCAGGTGACAGGAATATTTTTATGGATACTCCAAACTATATCTGTCTAGTTACGTATACTCCTCTGTGGTCCTCAATGATCCTTAACAATTTTTTATCAGAATCTAAAATTCTAAGTAGGAAGGAGTATTTTTGGGCTACAATTAGCATTTTTGGGCACACACTCATTTTTTTCTGTGCTATGGCTCGACCCTTTTTTTGGGGCACATTTCTGCGAATAAATTGAGCTTGTTCAAGTTACAGGCAACACGACTCCATTTTTGGATGAATCTATGTGGCTCTATAATCGAACTAAATTCTACCTAAGGTTTGTACCTGCATAGGATTTCTTCAATACCTGCGGCTTGGGATTCTAACATCAAAATACTTCAAATAAGCTCCATTGGATAGTTTGAAAAAAAAAATTACAGGTCTGAAGTATTTTGATGATTAAAGTTGTTTTACTCTTCCAAAGCGCATTAGAATTCTTGAACATCTGAAGTTGTGTGTAAGGGTATTGTTCTAGCATGATTCAAGCCCAATAAATTCCTTATGTAATGCTCACAATATGTATCTCCTTGCAAAGAAATTTGGAATTAATAATCCCGGACACTAAACTCTATTAAAGACCTGAGACAATTTGTGAAGGTAGTTTATTCCTGGAAAAAACTCGAGCAGCATTTGAGGTATGTTTAAATATAGACATGAAGCATCGATGACATGTGATGAGGCCTAATTAGACAGTACACAAATAAATTATTTGAATACCATTCCATGGGAAAATCTGTGGTATTCCAACAATGATTTTTCACCATACTTAACAACACTTTAAATATTGTAGCAGATCGAAGATTGACAATCTATAATTGAAGAAATGGGCATTGGAGAATCCTTTTTCTATGAAGTGACATATTAAGGAGGAAATTATCAGTGTCACATTTTTTTTTCATGAAGATTCAGTTGCCAAACAAGCAAAGGGTTGCATAGGACAAAACTATTGTTGACTAAAATAGTGATCAAGTATTGTTTTAAGCAGCATAAATCAGATTGACCAAGTGCAGTAGAGTGTAAGAATTAAGAACATTTGGTTTATTATAGTGCCCATTTGAAATGAATCTTTGAGAGTCTAAACTTCTCATGATGAAATTTATATGATTGGATGAGAATGAAGTCATATAAGACTGAGCAAGAATCGGAGATAAAGGTTGGAAATAATCTTGCAAACAGTGATGGCATGATGACAGTAATATGGAAATAAGGCAGTGATTGTATTCATGACTTAAATATAGTGACGTTGGGGCATGGTAAGGAAAGGCAGTGAGACGTTAACCTTTTTACTATGTTGACTAAGGAATAGTGTCCAGTATGATAATAGGGCTTTGTCAATATTATGTGGCATAATAACCTTCATAGAGTGGATGTGAATATCAAGATGAGAAACCGACAAATAGATTATAATACAACCTTTATATCTCATAAAGAAAACTGAATGATGCATATAGCAGAGAACTGTGCCTGAAGTACAGAAGAAGATAAAAAAAAAAGTGCACCTTAAACTCTTTCCATCTAAGTGGGTACCTCTATATCTAGATCTCTAAAAGGATAAAAAGAAAAGAAGTGAATCAATTAAGAAATGTTTTTTGTCGTTATGATTTTATCCAAGCCTTCATTTGCATGCGCCACCAAGGAAAGGAGATGGTTGTGGTTATTAAGCCTGGCCTACAGTTGATGACAGCCTTCTAAAAGTTCATAGGAAGTAGAAATATTTCAGCAAACTGGGAAAATTTATATATCAACTCCTCTTCATACTGAAATACTTGAACAAATTAATATCTCCTCTTGCCCATTGATTATTTTAATAAAAATTTTCATGTAATTAGGACTAATAACCAGTTGAAGATGTCTCATTGGGAAAGATCTCTTTTCAAATACTCAGAGGGAGCTATAATTCATGGGGATTTGATGTTTTATTTAGCTTTAAACATAAGTTGTTGATCCAGACATTTTGCAGGTACTCTAAGGTACGCTATCAAAATTGTTGAAGCACAAGTATGATGAATAGTAAAGTTATAATTCATCTTAATTTATAAGGCTGAAGTCTGGAAGCTTCATTTAGGCTATACATCGAAAGCAATCAGCCATGTGATGTAGCTCTTTAGTGAGCCATGTTATATTGTAGGAGAGGATTTCGAGAATCCAGTACTTCTCATACCTCTTCATTTGGTACAGCTGCGGTATGGCTCAAATCAAAAAGAATGGAATAGTACTTGAATAAAATGCTAAACTCAACCTTGGAGAAAGAATTGAAGATCATGGCCTTTAGATATGTCTGTGATACTTTATTCTATGAACAGTTTACCTCTATCGTATATGCCTCAGCCCTCATATTTTCAGTCTGAGAGGGAGTTATCTATTGGATCCTCCCTGCAAGTATATCCAAGAAAATCCTTGTTTATGGGAGTGCACTACCAGGATCATAAATTATCTACTTAACAAGGGAAATCTAATCATGTTTCCATCTCTGGAAAGTTTTAGGGTTGTAATTTCCTTGGGTAAGAGGGAGTAAGATCAATATCTTCTTCGTCGAGATATGCAAGAAGATGAGGACTGCTAAAGTGTTTCTATGATCTCAAAAGGAAGAAAAATATTTATTTAAGTGATACTAGGTGGAGCAATGAGGCTCTTATTGACACTTTGGTCATCAATTTAATCTCCAAGAACTAGTCTTGGTTTTCATAAAGAAACCTGACACTAATCCTTATATAAAGGGATCACTGGCTAAGATTGATCATTGAGCTCTAGGAGCTCCTAGGGGCTTGGGGTATTTATTGAGCTATGAGCGACCTGTTGACGAGAAAATCTGTCCAGACAACAGCAAGGGATCTCCCCGGTAAAAGGTCCCAATTAGACCTTGAACCGTTTGGACTAGGGATCATGTTCGAGGTGTGGGTCCGGCTACCACTGATTTCTCCTTTGCTTAGGGTCTCGCTTAAACTCTGTAAAACAGTGGATACACACCTAATCAACTGATACAAGACATATGATCGATGCATTAAATGTACATGTGACACTATGAGTAGCAAGAGGAAATAATAAAGCGTGGAGACCGAAGGAAGTGTTGTTAACAACACTTCATTAGGGTCACACTTGGAAACTGTTCTGACCACAAAGGAAACAATTCCTCATGGAAAGAACGCCTTTCACTTCCTAAAAGTTTTAAATAGTAACACAAATGCAAATAAACAAAGCCATAAGCGTTCGTTAAGAAATTGTGGTCAGCTGTTACCATTAACACATACTCAACAAAGTGACCTTTAGGCCACGACGCCTTGATGTGAATTGAAGATGTAGTTCCATAAATCTAAGTGTTGAGCGAAAACATGACCACTCAACGGTGCTCTTATGACCGCACGGATCTGAAAGGATTTTCAAAATGCTTGTATTAATGCTTAAATGTATAATCCTCTAGTAATACAATATACTCAGCTTGAGTCCCAAACAAAAGATCCTTTTTCAAGCTCCTGAAGGAGTATTTATAATAAAAAACTTGCCCTTTGGGCTTCCTTGACTTTTCATCTTCTCGACTGTTGGGCTACCTTGCGACCCAGTCTGTTCTGCGACCTGCGACCTAACTGGGTTTTGCGACCTTGCGACCTGGTCACTGGGTCGCTGGGTCGCGCTGTCGGGCATTTTGTAGGGGATGCGACTTGGCGACACGGCAGCCTCTGTGACTTACGACCGGCAACTCGCGACCTGCGACCTCAAACTCTGCGACATGACCTCCTTGGATTTGCGACCTCGCGACACTCCTTGGATTTACCGACATACACCATGCTGACACGACCTCGGCGGATATCACGACACATGGCCTTAAGCGGTCTGGAGCACACGGCAACTGGGCGGATCGGCGACAGCATATTTCGGTGGATGGGGCCAGGTGCCTTTGAACTTAAAGTGAGTTCTTTGGAGGTTCGCCAACATCTACTTGTTTTGAAAAGGTCCCCTTGTTTGCTGGGGAAAACTTCTGCTCTTATGTGCAAATAGAAAGGTTCTTCCTGCAATAAAATAACACAGGTCACATGTCTCCATGATTGAACAACAATAATGCGAGGACATTTTAATCAATTTGCAAGAGCGAAAACAATAAATTTAGACCCCTGTGTGGTCAAGACTTTGTCATCAGAGAGAATGGTGTAGGCTTTCCTTGCACCTCTTCAACTACTGTAAATGCAGATTAGTATGGTTGTAGACCGAGTTTGAAATGCAGACTCAATTGATGGGAAGTGTTGGCTTGGGCAACATGCTCCTTATGTTCTCTGTGACATCCATTATGATATGCACTAACAATACTGTTTTCATGTTCAGCAATTTGCACCGAGACATTAATGAGGGGAAGGCCCTTCGAAATGGGGTTCAATCTGAGGGATGATCAAATGATTAAGCATGGAGGGGAAAAGTGATTTTATTAAATACTATTTTCCAACTCTTGAGATGTGCTCTCGATCCTGCATGTTGACACGACGAGTGAAGGTGAGGGCGTTGCTCCTTAGTGAAGTCTCAGGGTCGCAACGTAGTGGGGGTTGCGCTGCAGGCTCATTGCTGAGTTTATGCGACCCAGCGACCTGTGGGGAAATGCGACTCAGAGTTGTCCTTTGAAATGCGACTTTGCAGAGGTCTCACAGTCACAGTACAACCTATTCCTCAGTGCTGTGACCCAATGACTTGAGAATAGTGTGACCTATTGATTTTCATGAAATACGACCTCATAGAGGTCGCACAGTCGCATTTTCCCGTCTGTCGAACGTTCACCCTACTCCTTCGACGCAGTCTGGGTTTCGAATTCTTAGCTTAGATTTAATTTATGGCATGATGAATAGTGTGGCTGCGTGCCTCTTGGGATGAGACTACGTAGAACCTAAGCGTAGCCATGACTTTGAAATAGTCGCAAAGATGAGCCATGCACAGGTATTCGCTTTGTGGCAACGCCTTCACTAGAAATAATTCCTTGGGCTGCTGACAAGGCATGATAATTTCGTGCAGCTATTCCCACTTTGAATATAGCCCAGCTCTGACCTTCAACATACATGGGCTTGATTCGTAACTTCTTTGGTGCCTTGGAGACACAGTTGGAGGCATTTCAGACTTACAGGGCATGAACGTTGTACTGGACGCAGCGTTCTACAAAGAACGCTTATTTTCTCAGAGTTCTTACTTGTCGTGCTAACGAAACTAGAATCAAAGGGATTCAAACTTCTTTCCATATGAAAACCGATCATGTCGAGCCCTGTCATTGCATGCAAGAGTTGGTGCAATGGTTGTCATATCCTTGCATGTCGGGCGCAGAGCTAAACGATTCCTGAAAAGCTGTGTATCAACGATCTTTTCGATCAGAAACCTCTGTTTGAGTGTAGTAGCATAATTATCGTTCATGCATGGTAGCACGCATGGGCAACCTGATTCCATGTAACGCGGCATGAAGCGCAGGGACTCGTTCTGTCCAACTCACCGTGGACACGTGGAAGATCACTGTGGCATTGATTATGGCATTTTCTGATGAAACGATTTTACAATCATGCGTATTGTGACTTCCTCCAGCGAAACATAACACTTCTGCCTTTCATTTGATTATGAATACACGATATTTATTCGAACATGCCATCATAGATCTGCTACAAGATTTGACTCCATGTTTTAAACACAAATTTTGACCAAATATTATATATCTGCCCCAAAGAATAAAACTTCGCCATAGAAACGTTTAAGTCCATTCGCAATGTATTTTCCTATAGCTCTGATCCGTGTTTTAATTATAACGTTGACCATTGTATGTTTTTTAACATATTTTTCTCCATATTTTAAACATAAACTTTGACTGTTATATTATTTCCGCTTCAACATTCACCATAAGTTGAAAATTTGACCACCATGTATATATATATACATTTACGTTGGGCTCCATGCAACGTAACCATTTGAACATTCAATCGAAGTGATCGCATGGCGCCATGTGTAAACATGACTTTGGACCACCGTATATATATATATATATATATATATCTGCTCCAAAACTTTTATCATGGGTTGAAAATCTGCCATCGAACCATTGCGCCATGTCACATGTCCATGCAGTTTTGTTGCACCATCTCACGTGGTTTGAAAAATGTATGCTTTATCCCTTTCGCGCCTTAGTTGTAACGCACCATAGTTATTATGACATGTCACCATGGTTTGTCATACACTTCGCCCCATGCTTTAAACATAAGTTTTGATCACTATGTCCACCATAGAAATATTTAGGCCCATTTGAAATGTGTTTTCATATAGTTTCGATCTACCATTTTATATGTTTTAGACACTACATTACTTTGCGCCTTGGTTTAATTATATGATATTTAAAACCATAGCCTAGGTCCATCGATTTGCACCCACCGTGTAGCTTAGGTTTAACAAAGATTGCTTCCCAAAGGCGCGTTTAGATTTTTGAAATTGTGCCAAAACTTGCCAATGCACCCATTATCTGAACCATCAAACCTAACAATTGTACTTTGATTGGTGATGATGAAACTGAAAGAAGTGTTGGATTTAAAGTGACGAACTCTATAGTTCATTGTTATTCCCGAAAACAATTGAGGCCTGTAAACTTGGAGAAACTGGATCATACTCCTAGATCACTCCTACTTTGTCGATGTAAGTCCATAATCACTAAATTGATAGTGATGACCTTTCCAATGCTTATTTTGTCTCCTTCTCAAATAGCAGCATTGGGATTGTTTCTTGATCAGCACCCCCACCAAAATGCAGCTTCTTGGTAATTGTGTCATCATCATTTTCATCTTCAAATAATCTCATCCTCAAGGTCATCAAGAGTTGATAGAGCAACACCATGATGGGTAAGGATGTCATCCTCTCCATCCGATAAAGTGTATTTTTCCTTCTTAAGCATCCGTGACTTTCGCTCACTCTGGAATCTGAAGATAGCCTTATCTGCATCTTCAAGAGCGTCATCATTTTCACTAGACAACGTGTCCAAGAAAAAATTAGCTTTGCCACTTTGTTTGTATTCTTGTAAGAGAGTCTTCTTCCTCGTGATTGGCAACTTCCCTAACCATTGTGCTCTTGTTAGTTGGGTTCCAATCTCTTCCTCCCAACACGATAGTGATATCTTTGGTATATCATCTGTGGGATCGCCTGCACGTAACATTATAACACTAATTAGTTTACAGTTACATTTTAGAGAACGATGCCCCCCAAATAATAAATATTAGACTATGATCTCGGCGAAGTGCTACAATAGAGTGCCTGGACAAACCATGATGCAAGCGCTCTTAATGTAAATACACACAAGTTTCCATTCGAATGTATGCATGGCGATCCTTCGCACATGGCGTGATTGCAACAAAAACACCTAATTATGATGGCGAGACAAATCATGAGGGGTTGGGGATAGGTCGTTGGGATTTCATTGACTGCAGGTTCAATGGAAGACCTTAACGCCTAAGCGAGCAGAGGGGGACCCGAAATTTTAAATATACCCAAAATTTTGGGTGTTGTTGTAGCAACTACAACACGACCATAAGTGGTTCGTTGTGTACAAGGTGGGTGCCTCACCTTCCCCTGTGATACCCCATGATGGTTCACATGTGTGTAGGGTGAGTGGTTCACCTTCCCCTGTGATACCCCATGATGGTTAACATGTGTGAAT